>MU227287.1:834530-860123 GCA_018584345.1 Thuja plicata
GACTCTATTGATCAAAGCATTTCAGACAGTGACTCTACTGAGGGAGAAGACTCAGAAGGAGATGGTGGATTGTTTTTTCAAATGTATCCATCATTTCAAAGAAATCCTTTTATTCCAAATGGTATCAAGCCATTGGATCTTAGGATATTTCAATGCATCCCAAAGAAGTTATCCCCTAAAATTTCACAACTTCTACCAAAGTTCCAAGGAGAATGGGATGAATCGACACTACAACACTTGGATGCATTTTATAAATTCATAGAATATTATGAGGTTTCTATAGAGGATCAGGTGATGAGGCTATTTTTTAGGATGTTAAAAGATAACTTTAGACAAGTATATGAATCACTACCCACACAATCCATCTCATCATGGAGATAGTTTGAGCAGTGGTTTCTTGATATGTTTTATGATGCCAATGGTGAAGAAGAAAACATGTGTTATGAACAAGACATGTGCTATGAACATGAAAGAGAGCCAAGTTATATTTTAGAGGAAGAATCTTACATGTCACCTTTGGATATATTATTTAGTTTGGAAAGATATAAAGGTGAACCTACATTACATTTGTTCATGAGAATGATAAAGATCTATCAGGAAATACCTTCAGATATCAGGCCTCTGGGAAGGGAATTAATGGATAAACTTTGTGAGTTAGGAATCTACCATGATTCTCAACTAATAGCTTTTCTTGAGAAAATATGTGAAGTATTGAGGGAAGAAAAGAATGAGGACATAGAGGAAGAAAATTTAGATCAGATTGAAGTAGAATCTGTACATAGTGATATTTGTATGGAAATAGGTATCAATGACCATGATGATGAGGAAGAAGATCTTCTCAGTATAGAAGAAATATCATATTTACTAGACATGAAATATCAAAAACATGTTGAGAAGAGTGGTTAAATTTTTTTCTCAATGTACCATGATAAGCAACTTGATGGATCAGTACATACTCAAGGGATACTAGATGAAGAAGATGATAAATTTTAGGAATCAAATAACGGAGATGAAATAGAACAACATACAACATATGAGCACAAAGAAGTATCAGTTGAGAGCTCTCATAGAGATATGCCCATGTTATCTATATCCTTGAATCCATTATTTGAAGAATGTTTTCTATGCAATCAAGTCCATCAACATCATGATAAAGATAGTGGGCCTAGTGATCATTTTGAAGATGATGGAAGTCAAAATATGTATGGGGAAGTGTATTTAGAAAGTGAGACATGCATTATTTCATCCTATGAGAAGAAGTTGTATCAAACATGTGAAGATGAGATGGAATCAAACAGTTATAATGAAGAGAATGTGTTGAAGATTAGTTCTAAAAATTATCCGAGTATACTATTTGATCAAATTCTTGATAAGAAGGAAGTTCCTGAATGTGAGTTATCTCCAAATCCTTTTTGTGAAGAGAAACAACATCTTGAGTATAGGGAAGATTGTGTACATAAAGGATTCCAAGTAGAAGAGCTTAATCTAGTTACTTGTAGGCTTGATCAAATGCATGAGTATATTCTATTTAGCAAGGACTACAGTGCACCTACTAACTTTTCTAAGGGTAAACAAAAGTCAAAGCGTGCTAATAAAGCAATGAATGTTGTCCATGAGAATGGTGGCATCGTATTCGAGAGATCCAAAGTATTACATGATCAGAATTAGGTGTTTGATAGAGGAAAGTAGCAGTGTTCACTATTTTGGGGGAGGCCTAGGGCCACCCAATTTCACTTTGCATCAGATGAAGTGTGGATACTTGGTCTGCTTCTCTAGAGATAGCTGGAATCTCGCTATGCTCATAGGGAGCATACGTCCCCAGAAAGAGCCACTGGTGGTACCCTAAATTTTGATAATTTATAAGTCCCAATCCATTATCAAGAAGCATGTTTCTCCATAAAAAAAAAAAGATCAAAGGAAGGAATCTTTATGACACAAATAAATAGAACTAACTAATCGAAGCCTTCAGAAAATGCTGGAATTTAGACCTTCTAAAAAGATGATTTCAACAGAGGATAAAGATGGTTGAATTTTAAAAATCTAAACAAGACCCAGTTCAGGAAATCAAATTTCCTATATCTAGAAGAAATATTAGCTTTTCACAAGGTTTTTTGGATTTTTGACCAAAGCCAAATCCGAAAGTTAGGTAGTTATTTTTTAGTTAGTTTATTGCTTTTTCAAAATAATTTGTAATAAGAGTTGTGTCTTTTCACCCTAAAAAGGTGTGAAAGCCACTCAAACACATATATATACATAATGTAAAATGTAAAGAGAGGAATAAAATATAATACAATTTCACATATTTGGATAGTTTTTAATCAACAAGTATAACATGGACATGGATGTACTATTTTTTCAAAATCAATAAAGATAAGTCATTTTTCTTTCACACGTGTAATAGTTTCATTATCATTTTACAATTAGTCCCTCGGATAAACAAATAGAACTTCTTCAAAGTGATAGTTTGATGTGCATGCTTCCTAATTTGGTTCATAGTCTATATTTTCAATTGGTTTTCTCATTTTGCACGGTTAAATTCAGTTGATTGAGGCCTTAGTCAATTGGTTTGTCATCTGAGAAGTATTACCCATTTGAAATATTTCTGAATTTGTTTTAGGTTGCATGTACATTCCATAACACCTTTGAAGTGATAAGTTTTCTTGTAAAATTGTCTCTGAGGTTGAACATAAGATTGGAATGATCTTGACTCTATTGCCCATGGTAGAATAAGGCACTGGTCTAATCATTATTTGCATTATAGTTCTTCAGTTCATTGTTTATAGTTTTGTACTATCTTATCTATCTATTCATTTCAAATTACATACACATTTACTAAACATTCTTTCAATTACTTAAAGTATTTCAGTTTACAGTTCATGATATATTGCTTTTTGTTAGATTTCTTTCAATTTCCTTGTCATACTTGAGAGAGAAGGTTGAAGTGTTCCTTATCTGCTATAAAAAGCCTTGTAACTTGAAGGATAAGTCAAGGTATAGGCCTACTAGCCTTGGTTTTACAGAGCTAGAATTGCAGAAGTTCCAACCTTGCCTTGGTTGTGACTTGTTAGTTGGACAAATCACTTGGGTTTCCCAACATTGGATTGGCAAGTCCATAGGAAATCCAATCTGTCGATTTGAGCACCAACACTCTATTTATACCTTTAAGCCACTTTGATTCTACTCGATGATGTTGTGCTCTGTTTCTCGGTGTCCACATAATTATTTAGCTCTTTCCTCAGCTTGTTGATCAACACTGTATAAAGTTCCTTTTCATCAGTTTCTCTTTAGCATCCTCTTTCCTTCACCCTCACCCATTTGTAATGAATTGAGTTGTCTCTTAAATAGGCATGATATCACCGTTGTTAGGTTCTTGATTTTCTTGATCTTGGTGTGATCCACAATTCTTGCCAATTAGATTTAGAGCAAAATTCCTGTTTTATCTCACTGAGATATTTTTGCCAGCTAGAAAAATCAGCTTTAAATCAATCACTTAGCTCTGGCTTATCCTGTCGATGAAAAAAATGATAACTACCAGTTAACTCTATATTTAGCTCTTCCAGCTAGATATTTTTTCATTTGTGAACTCAAGTTAATTTTGGTTTAACTCTTTGATAGCATTGGTCAACACTCCCATTCTCCTCGGGTTTCTCCATTGGTTTACATTATGTTTCTGGCCGTCGGGTTTGCTTGTGATTCTACTCGTCAGTTTTCTTGCTCAGGCATCACTGTGACTTGGCTATTGGTGATCTCTATCCATCGGCCCCCACTGAACGTCGGTGTTTGTAGTCACAATGTGAATGCTTGTCTTTTATGCATTGCAGAAAGCATAATATTTATCTCTCTGATCCTCTGAAGTCTTTGACACTTTGATTATAATCGATTAGATTATATCTATTTGACATAAATGACAATACAATCCATTAACTGATTTAATGTCTTGCATTATCCTTCTGCATTTCGGTTATCAACTTAACATCTTCAAACATTCAATAAATTACATGTCATCATTGTCACGTCTTAATTTGTTCATTATAGTTGTGGTGAATTTTATTTTTAATTTAATTTCATCATTTATTTGAATTTATCTTGTATGTGTCATTTTCTCCTTTATTTGTGTGTTCTCTTTAAATAAGTTATAAATGCATGACTATTTAATGTAATATAGTTAATTTTTTTGGGCAACATGACTCTTTAGCTTGTAAAAGAGTAGCTTTTTGGGACAACTGATTGAGGATGGTTTATGATGGTTAGGAGAGATAGACAAAAGTAGGACACAACTTCAGAAGATGTAAGTCATTTGAATAATGTATCCAGGTGGCCAAATTAGGTAACTAATATCCATCACTCATGCAATTATTGGTGTTTCCAATTTTTTATTTTTAAAATTCATTTAAAGAGATAAATTATATTTCATATTTATAAGATAATTTTTGCAATGATGCTGACATGTTTTGCAGGATCATAGAATACTGTGTTTTATAGAATGAAAGGGTAGTTAGCCTTGAAGAATGGATGCTTATTCCAATCACTTGTCAAAATAATAAATAAACAATGCTTTAATTTGACAATGCCTATTTAGGTAGATGGTATCTTTCTATCCCACAATTTTGATAAATTGGGATTGAGTGCAGATACCACCATGTTTCAAATCCAATAATCACACGTAGTTTCGTATATGCCTAGAAATTTCCATTTTCTTACCTTCCCTGCTGTACAAAATGGAAAATATTGCTTAGGGTTAGAAGTGTTTTCTAATCAAGAGAAATTGAGAGTTTAATTTAACACTGTTGAGTTTGATTCTTTTTGGGGGTGTTTATATAAATTTTAAATACTGTGCAACAGACAAAAAAGTTAAACTAGTAGAGCATGAATGCAAAGGGTTACCTGTGAGCCCTCACCAACCTCCATGCCCTCAGTTCTTCCACCCTTTGTGCCCTTTATGGTCTCTGACTATGAGCCCTCACCAACCTCTATGCCCTCACTTCTTCCACCCTTCATTCCCTATGTGGTCTCTGACTACTGCGCATAAGGAAACATAATGAATAGATATCTTTTTTTAAAGTAATGCTTGTGTTCATCAAAATTGTGATTAACATGGGTGTTCTTCAAAATTCTGATGAACAGCGCATTAATTTTTAAAAAAATCAAAATTTTCCTTCTATAATCTGACCAAGAAAAATAAATATAATGCCTCATCGATAATTTAGGTCAAAAATTTGGGTTAAATGTACTAGTGAACACCCACAACCACCTAAAAACTAGGATGGGCAAGTTTGAAACTAGCACAGAGGCCCCCACAACAACTTCCAACCTAATGGCCACATGGGAAGAAGGCTTGCACAAAATCTATAGTAGGCAGGGAATACCATTCATCCCAGCAACGACAACATCAACGGTCCTCATAGTCAAGCCAAGCCCATTAGAGAGCCTAGACGTAGGCCCAAGTAGCATCGTAGATGATCCAAGCCCCCTTAGGTAGTCTAAGTGAGAAATAATGACCATCAACATTTCAAAATGTGAAGAACGGAGAAGAAGCATACAAGGAAACTTTATCTCTTGCAATCTCAAGTGGAAACCATAATTCCTATTGTTGCTCCCTTTAGATCTAGATTCAAATCTCGCAACTTTGTACCTCTTTCTAAATATTTGTATGCTATCATGTTTTGATAGATTTATAATATAATGTTGAGGCTTTCTTATAGATACCTCTAAGCCTTTTCCACCCTCTTTTGATTAAAAAAATCTTTTGTCGATTCTTTCATCAACCTAGCCATGATATTGAGAAGTGTCTTCATGTGAAACATGAAATACAAGACTTTATTGATTCTAATGCTATAGTGGTGAATGATGTGTATGATTAGGAAAATAAATTTGTAGTGCCTCCTACTCAAAATTTGCAAATTATCACTGTATCATCCTAAAAAGTTAGCACACATGATTGGATGCTTTATTAGGACCTATTAGACCCTATTTTAGTGATTTTGAGGTTTGAATGCCCGTTATGCTTGATCCTAACAACCCATCCTTTCTCCCCCACTTTTTTTCATCTATCCTAACATTCTCTCTAAATTATGGCCCATTTTTCAAGGTACAAGATGCCAATGATGTTCTATCCCAGGTAATTGAGGCCCAAATTTGGCCTAGGGCCTAATATTGGGCTATTAGTCAGAGTTTTGATTTTGTGCCATCCTGGTTCATTTTTGAATCCCAAAATGATGGACTAAAGTATACAAGAACCTTATCTCTCCTCATTTTATATATCATAACCATACTTGATCATTTTGCAATTAAGCTATCAAGGTTTTCAAGCAATCAAGAGCAATTGAGAAATTGGATTCAAGATTTTAAGACAAGCATCCAATATCAAGATCTCCAAGTCTCTAATTCTTCAAGATCATTCAAGTCAAAGGCAATCTTCTCCAATTAAAGCAAGTTTCTCTCCCATGATGGAAGTAGAGGAATTCTCAATCAAGCAAGAAAATTCTTCCTTCATTCTCCCTCTCTCTTCTTCATTGTAAGCAATTTTCAAGCATATCTACATTCAAGATCTAGGAGTGGAACTCATAGATCTATGCATTTGTGAGGTTATCATTGATTTTACATCACATTCCAAGGTCAACTCTTTGGATCTCAAGCACATTCAAGCATTTTCATGGGTATGAGCCATCTCTACATCCGTCCATGAGTATTTATGCAAGGTGAATCTAGCATTTACTTTTTTACATACTTTTCCTTATGCAATTCTTTCCATTTTCAAGGTTGATTCCTAAACAGGGGCTTGACCAAGGAAAATACCTTTACTCAACATTTTTCTTCATTTATCTGTGTGCAGGAACAAGTTACATAGCTACTGGATGGGAATTGGAAAGATCAAACACAATTGGAAAGACCCAAAAAAAATCAATAAGAATTATTAGGTATAGAATGATTTTCACCTTGTACCCTGCATTTTTTGCTCAAATTTTAACTACAGGTCAGATCTGTGCTTTGGTTTCTGTTTCTATACTTTTCTACTCACTGTAAGTCTGTATCGATCTTTTTTTCTCAAATTTTCATTAACTTGTCTATTAATCACCTTAATCACATTATTACATCATTTTCATTTTTATCAACAGATATTTTAGAGAAGGATCATTGTCCCACTTAGCGTTTGAGTGTCTTCTTGAACCTAGTGGGGCATCTTCCTTCCAAAATGTTCAATTAATGACAATGGGAAGTAATTTACCTATCTATAAACATTGTTTCCCTTTTTATTCATGTACATTTTTTGTGAACTTGACTCATAACATTTTTAACTCTGATTTGGTGTTTAGATCTACTTTGTATGCATTACATACTTCTCATTTTTGTAGTTATATCTAGATCTACTTTTCATGCCTTACATTATATCTTTCTATATTTGGTGGTTACACACACTTTTCATTAAAATTACTAGTTTGATTGCGTATCTCTTCAAAATCTCATATTTGCATTAGATTTACCTTTCTTTCATTATCTTGTGTGTGGGTGTTATTACCATGGATCCTACTTATAACATTCCAGTTAGGAAAAGTTGCAGACTTATGGGTTCCTTTGATCCCGAGGCCTCTATTTTTTCTAGGAACCTTGATGAGACCAACATGCCTACTAATGAAATTAATCCTATTATTTAGAAAAAATATTCCCATTCTTCCCATGATGAATATGAGACCTTAAGATTCCCTCCTATGCAATTTCAAAAACTTTCCCATGACTTTGAAAAATTTGAGCAATGGTTAGGACAAGAAAACTCTAATCCCAATGTCATATCTATTGTATAAGGTTTGAGGAAGATAATTCATAATGATGAACATGGTGTTAATATCTTGTGACATGGTATCTTTCATCTCATGGATAACAATGTCAAGCCTAATAGGGATTGTGCTCAAGAGCTAGGTTTCGTTCCACATACTACTAGTTCTGAGACCACTATGCCTATTTATACCTTAATTCCTAGTGTGTCTACCTATGTTCCATGTATTATCACTACTTCCATTGAAAATCCCAGTCCCACACATGTTAGTATTCCTAATCCTATTGTTCCCACTATTCCTTTAAGTGTTCCATGTGTTTCTTTACCTTCATCAATTCCCACTTATAATAGTGTTTTCATATTGAACTCTTACTTCTATTTCTCATAATTCTCTAAACATTTCACACATATCTCTTACCACTCTTTCTACCGATTCTACTATTAGTAGCTTGGTTCAAATAGTGTCTTCCTTGCAACAAAAAATTGCTTCTATGATATAATCCAAGTTCAAAATTCCTACTTATGAAATTATTAGTCCTTTGTCCTTGGACATTATCCATGTTATTCCTCAATACATGGAGATTCCTCACCTAGAGACTGATAATGGTAAAGGTGATCCTTTGACCCATGTACCCATGTCAAAACCTTCCAAACCTTGTATAGTGATTTCTCTCATAATTATAGGTTCATGACTAAATTGTTTACTAGAACCTTTCAAGATAAAGCCTTGCAATAATATTGTTCTTTGCCTCCTTATTCTATTGACTCCTTTCAAAAAATCTCTAATGCTTTCATCCAAGAATTCCAAAACAATATTGGTCCTAAGATTTCATTGAGTAATTTAATGCATTGTAAATAAGGTGTCAAAGAAAAAGTGACTGATTTCATTGGTAGATTTAAGCATTTGCATGTTCATATTTCTTATCCTGTGCCTGGTATTGATGTGAAACATATTTGCATTTCTAATTTACAAAAATATATTAGAGATAAGATTCTTCTTTCTAAATTTTCTTCCTTTACTTAATTATGTGCACTAATTCATAATTATCATCTTCAAGTGAGTCAGTTTGAGAGCACCACTCCAATGGCTCTGGTTGATAAGAGTGATGTTGCATCCTATAACAAGTTTTAGAAACTAAATAACTTCATCAAAAATAATAATTCATCCAACAATGTTGATGAGAAAGTGGCAACAACATCCAAAGGTGTGGCTCATTGGTCATCTATTTTTAGACCTTCTCTTAATTTTACTTAGCTTTTTGAATCTTTGCATAATGTGATGTTGATACCATCAATAGCCGGTCATGATACAAAAAAGTGTTTCTGTTTGAAATCTATTATTTAGGACCTCATTGATTCTTATACTATATCTATTGAGGATATTAATGATCAAGGAAATAAATCCATAACACCTCCCAACAAAAAATACAAATTTATACCAATCCCTTGTCGTCTCATTTGACCAATAATGATGATTCTACCAAATCTTTGCCTTCTTCCACCCATCTTGTTGCCTACGATGATAAGTGTGTTGAAGCTTATCATAATTTTGTCAACCTCATTGATCTATCCAAATGTAAACCTAAACAAAACCCTGAAACTAAGCTTTGCATAAAAGTTGACCCTAGTCAGACAATTAAAGCACTTGATGGTCCTCTTTACACTGTTGCAAAGCTTAATGATCTCTACTCTCATGGTGTTCTTATTGACCCTACTTGCATGGTGAATGTGATAAGTGAAGAACACCTTTACAATAGATGATTGCAATGTGATTTCTATGTTAAATATGATGTTATGCCCCAAAATTTCAATGGTTTCCTTTATCCTACCCATGGTTTTGTTACATTTCTAGTACAAGTTGGTGGTATAACTCTAGATATCACCTTTGTTGTCATCCCAACTTTGGATTGATATCAAGTTAAACTTGGTCTTCCTTGGCTGACCTTAATGAAAGTTGTAGCCTCTCCTATCCATAAGTGTTTGAAATTCTCCCACAATGGAGAAATCATGATTTTTAATCATAGTCTTTATCAACTGTCCATACATCAAGAGTCTATTGACCTTGATGTATTTTGGCCTTCTATGCCTCAACCAACTCAATCCCACAGAGATGATTTTTTGGATCATATAAAAAATACAAAATCCAAAAAAATTGTGAGCTTAGAAATCCTAAGGATGTTCCTTCTCCTTTTCCTAGACCTAGACTTTGTCCTACACTACCTACACCTCCTATATATACTTTTGTTTTGCCTCCTATATCTTATAAACACTCCACCAATAGTATTTCTCAACCTAGTGAGGTTCCTTTCATTCTTTCTCCTAAGAAAAGGGTGTGATGTTGATTGATCTTGAACCAAATCCAATTTATAGAAAAACTAAGTGTACCCATTGTGTTGATGATCACCACCAAAATTATCATGCTAGAGCCCATCAACATGCTTCCCAAAACCTTCCTCCAGAAAAAATAGCTACTGATGCTTTGATTCCCTTTGATCAAACCATGCATAGCCCAAAGGAGGAGGTTAACTTTAAAAAGATGAAATTGAACAAACATGATAATTCTATTCGTGTCTTGGATTCTATTAAAATTAATTTGGATGAATAAGATACTCTTGATGATGATTATTTTGATGTTCTTAATGCAACTATCGATGATATCCATGCTAGTGATTCTGATGATGTGTATGAGGGAATTGATGTTAATCATGATTTTACCAACTATGTTTTCACAACAAGTATCTCTTCATCCTAGTGACAAACAAAGTGACCCATCTTTACAACATGGTCCTTGTTTGGAACTAGCTATTGTTCCATCTACCACATTTGATTTTTCTCCTCTTTCATGTTTCCCACCTTCCCTAAACACTACAAGCCGAGATGGGGGGTAGGTAATATGCTTGACTAGATCCTCTTCTGTAGTGGGATCTTTGTGTTTTCTTGTTGTAATGTGATTCTCCTATGATGTGTTTTTTGATATATGTTTTGTTTATATTTCTTTAGATGACTCTTGTTGCTTTTTTTGAACAAGGTAATAAAGTAGTTTTTCTATCATGACATTCCTCTATTTGTATCTCATTTATTTTATATGTTGTTACATGTTATGTCATACATGTTCTATTGTTCATAAATGTGTCTTTGTGTTGTCTGATTGGGGATGATGCAAAACTATAGCTACCTATTCTTTTTGGTCTCCATGATGCTAATGTAAAAAGACTCTTCTTCATAACTCTTATGTGACATTCTTCCAATGTGCTTTTAGTTCTGCTACCTTTGGGGAATAATGACATTTCATTTTGATATAATAACTCATGTATTATCATATGATCATATTGACCCCAAAGTTAGTAGATCCCTTTCATGCTCTCTTTTTCACGTGTTCATTTCACTTGATTTATCCTTTCTTAGAGGCATCTCATAGTGCAAACATTTTTTGTGGGTGCATGTCTGCTCTTTTAAAGTTATTTCTCCCATTAAGGCATTTGCAATCGCTTTAACATGGGGCCATATACTTCGCTCCTTGTTTCACATTTTTCACACAAACACACACACATAATGATTCAATGTGCCCTCTCTTGAGGATGGCCAAGGAAACAATGTTTTCCTTGTGTTATTACTTTCATTAAATCCCTTAACTGAATCAATTCTTTCCTTAAGGATTGATCTTCCTTTCTTGATCCCTAAGGAGATAATGTTTTCCTTAGGCCTAATTGCCCTTGTCAGATCCCTTAATAGATACAATACTTTCCTTAAGGACTGATCTTCCTTCTTTGATCCCTATGGAAACAATTCTTTCATTATTCCTAATCCCCCTTTTTGGATCCCTTAATAGAGACACTGCTTTCCTTAAGGATTGATCCTCTTTGATGGGTTGACTAGCATAACAAAATTTTCTAGACTTTCAATGCCATCTTTTGTAGTGCTTTCTCTTAGTTTTATCCATAGTAAGGAAACATCTTAGTAGGCTAGTGTTCATGCATGTTTCTTTCTCTCCCTTTCTTCTCTCTCTAAGTGATGCCCTTTTTATCTTGGTTTTGGATTTGATGAAGACTTAAGTCACTTGGGGGCTTGATGTTTCCTTGTCTCCTTAACCTTGATAACATTTTTCTTATGCATTGATCTACTTTACCATGAGCACGATCTTGTCTCATACTCTTGTTAAAGTGGGGGCTAGATGTATCATCCTAAAAAGATAGCACCCATGATTGGATGCTTTATTAGGACCTATTAGACCCCATTTTAGTGATTTTGAGGTCAAAACACTCTTTATTCTTGATCCTAGAAACTTGTCCTTTCTCCCCCCACTTCTTTTCATCTATCCTGACATCCCCTCCAAATTTTAACCCATTTTTAGGGTACAAAATGTCAATGACATTCTGTCCCAAGCAATTGGGGCCTAAATTTGGCCCAGGGCCCAATTTTGGGGAATTAGCAGGAGTTTTGGTTTTATGGTTGGTCTGGATGAGGTATGAATTTTGAAATGATGGAATAAAGTATAAAGGAACCTCATCACTCCCCATTTTATATATCATAACCATACTCAAGTATTTTGCAATCAAGCTATCGATATTTTTAAGCAATCAAGAGCAATTGAGCAATTAGATTCAAGATTTGAAGAAAAACATTCAATATCAAGATCTCCAAGTTTCCAATTCTTCAAGATCATCCAGTAAAAGGAAAATATTCTCTAATTGAAGCAAGTTTCTCTCCCATGATGGCCATGCAGAGGAATTCTCAATCAAGAAAGAAGATTCTTCCTTCTGTCTCCCTCTCTCTCCCTCACCTTCATTGCATGCGATTTTATGCATATTTACATTCAATATCTAGGAGTCTAATTCATAAATCTATGCATTTGTGATGGAATCCTTGATTCTACATCATATTCCAAGGTCAAATATTTTGATCTCAAGAACATTCAATCATCTTCATGAGTATGAGCGATTTCTTCATCCGTCCATGAGGGTTTATGCAATGTGAATCTGGCATAACCTTTCTACATAATTTTATTATGAAATTTCTTTCCTTTCTCAAGGTTGATTCCTAAACAAGGGTTTGACCAAGGCAAACCCCTTTAGACAACCTTGTTCCCCATTTTTATGTATGCAGGAACAAATTACAAAGCTACCAGGTAGGAATAAAATATATTGGACATAGTAAAAAAGATCCAAAAAAATTCAATCAAAATTTCCAGTATAGAACACAATTGGAATTTTGTCCCCAGTTATAGAATGAGTTTCTCCATGTACCCTGCATCTTTATCTCATATTTTGACCACCGGTTAGATCTATTCTCTGGTTTCCATTTCTATACTTTTATGCCCACTGTCATTCTATATCAGTCTATTTTTCTTAGTTTTTTAGTAACTTGTCTATTAATCACCTTAATCACATTATTACATCATTTCCATTTTTATCAATTGGATATTTTAGTAAATTATCATTGTCCCACTTAGCATTTGAGTCTCTTATTGAATCTAGTGGGGCATCTTCCTTCCAAAATGTGCAATTAATGAAAATAGAAAGTAATTTACCTATATATACACATTTCTTTCCTTTTCTTTATGTACAATCACCAATCTCTTTCCTTCCTAGTACAAATGTTGTTGAGCATAATGATTCAAGTTGTATTTCTTTCCATGATAAATGAAGCCAACAATGTTGTGAACCTAATTTAGCAAATTAAACCTAAATATGAACCATGTATTACCTTTGAGTCAAAGGATATCATTAAGGAATTTGATGGACCATCATATATTATCGTAAAGATTAAATAAAATATTTCTCTAGGAGTACTCATAGATCCAATATGTATAGTGAATGTTATTGATGCCTTAGCAAGATGCGACAATAGGGAAAATAAGAATGAAATCCCTCTCTTGAACAATGGAATTAACTACGCTAAGGTTCTAGAAGGCTCGTTCATAGCCATGTTGGATAGGTCAGTGAAAACAATGTGAAAGTTCACAAGGAGGCCTTTTTTGGTAACTAAGTGAAAATATTAGTTTTGACAAATTTTAACTCTTTTTCTTTCGGGTAGAACTCTGATTTTTATTTTTGAATATAACATCTGCAAAGATAAAAATTTTAAAATTCAAAAACACTAACTTCCATACTAATCTAAAACTATTCTAACCACAATTTTAAAGAAGAATTAAGGGATGTGAGAAATTGAATTTGAATGGAATTAGGCTACTACAGATAATGATTTATCAAACACATGCTGCTATAGATGATTATATTGGATCAACCAACAATGAAAATACAAACTAGAATCTTGCAATTAATATTTAACATGATGCAATCAACTAAGGAAATTAGATAACAAATAATTTCCCAAAATTCACCAAAATCACAAGGTCATTGTGTATGCACACATGTGAGATGCATTCTTCCTCAAAAAATAAGTAGGAACGATCCAACCAAGTTATCAAGCACAATAAATCAATATTTGATAATCACCACCAATTATAAGAATCGATTGAGAAAACCTAGAAAACATAATGGTAAAATACTTCTAAACTAAATATTAATGATAAAACAACTCTTGGATGATGTTTATTACAATTCTAATGCCTTTTTTCATCACAATGTGCCCTAAAATATTGAAAATCACTTGTTGTTTGGGAAGTGGAATTGCCACTTAACCTAGATGCAATTTTGGAGTCCTTTGGAGTTTTCACCATCAACAAACTGAAGTGCTTTGTTAGCTAGAGCCTTGGGGACTCATCCAACTTTATTATCATTGATTTGGCATGCATTAACTCTCCAAAAAGAGAAAATAAAATAAAATGTGACTACAATTGTTGGGTGCAATTTTTATTTTCCAACAACTAAAAGAATCATTAAAACTTCTACAAAACAAAATTTCCCTTATTTACAAGTGGTCCACCAACTTTGGAAATCATTTATTAAAATATTTGACTGCTATATTAATTTCATAGATATTGGGAGTCTTCATGTATTTGAGGGTTACTTGTTGATTCTTTATGAAAGTTTTCTTCTTATTTTTGTCCTCAATTGGGGAATCTTCTTCATATTTGAAATCTCATGCTTCACCCTCACCATCCAATTGATCGATTCCTTGGGGAATCCTTCATGGAGGGTGTCTTTGAATTCTTGTACTATTTTGTCAATGTCCTTCATTTGTTATTTCGACACCCAAAAAATGCATGAAATATCTTTCACAAAATCTTTGATACATTGCAACAAAAAGTTTGAATTCTTCATTCTCTCAAGAATATTGTCTTTCATCTTCTTATATTATTTTTTGATTTATTTTATGGCCCTTAACCATTCAACTGGTAGCCCTGCATCTTTTGGCTAAAAATGGTTGCTTTGAGAAGTCAGCTAGGACTAGTACTTTTATGGTCTTCAAAATTGGGAGCTAGTCATCCCACATCTAAATAGTCTCTTCAATCCCAATCCCCCCATTTTATCTAGTAATCATATCATACAATACCTTCATTTTTTCAGCCATAGACTGGTAAAGGGTCAAAATTTCCCTTATAACTTTGTCTCTTGCTTGTTTTATTTCTCTCCTCCATCAACACATTTTGGAAAATTAACCTCCAAAGTCTAATGCTATATGAAGACTAGAAGAAGGAGCCAACACATCAATTTGGGCTACCAATTGGTTGATATACTTCTTAAGTTGTTTAACCTAGTATTGGAGGTATTCCTTGTTTTTCTCATCCTTTTGAATTCGCTTGACAATAGAAGTGACAACTTGATTCCTCTTCTTCCTTGGTTGGTACACCCAAATCTATTTTATCCATTTGATAGTTTTCTTCTAGAATGTATTCTTGGAGACTGCATACAAGAGGTACTATTACCCAAATTTTTCACATGCGAGATAGCAGTCATAACAGTAAAAATTTTGCATATAGATACATCCCTTTAACAATACTGTTCAGCCAATACAGATGAATACATTACTATTACATTCATATTATCAGATTTTATTTGTACTCTAAGTCTTGATCAAATTCACACTTTCATATTCATAAATGATCATTACATTGTGCATTCATACTGAATGTATTAGACAAGTGTTCCTTCAAGGTCACATCTTGCATACTGAAACTTAAAGGACATATGTAGAAAAGAAAGTAAGAAGGAAGCATGATGAAGTCTAGGGTCTATGTATTTCCTTTAAGAGGTCTTCTAGTTTCTGGAGTTGTTCATCTGAAGTCTTTCATGTCCTGTCGTGTCTTTGTCTGTCCTCAATCCTAGGTCTTTTGTAGTCCTGTATCCTACATCATGGTGTGAAAGGGATATTAGATCCAACTAGATCTAAGCAATACATAAATGCCTAAAAAACACCATACATCAGTCAAACTCCCTGAACTACATATTTACTGATGATATCAATGTGATAGAAAGATATGCATTTGCATTGACAGAATAATAACATCAGAAAAACATATCTTTATGAAAATCCTGTGCTATATTTGAAAGATGTAGTGAGTGTCACGAGTCCATGCTCGAACCTCATTAGTTAACATTATGGTGTTTTTGAATGTCACGAGCTTATGCTCAAACTTCATTAACAGTGAACAAACATTTTCATCTTGTCGTACTTATCATATTTAGTGTAGATTCGCATCAATGAGAATTGTATACAGTGGACAAAGCTACAAGATGCAAGCTGAACAGAAGGTAAAATTTGTATAAACTAGAATAGAGTATGTATAGTTAATAGTGGAATATCATAAAGGAGCAATTTACTCATCTGCTGTGGAGATAATAATAGTTATATGTTGAGCATCTCTCAGTCAAAATCACCTTCTAAGGGTTGCAAGGTTATGAGTGGAAGATGTGATAGTTTTGTTTATAACTGTTTATATCTTTAATATTTTTCACTAATAACCTTGCAACTTTAGTAAGTTATTAGAGATGTTTTCATGGTTTCTTGGAGCAACTATCCTTCATGGTTGAGCTCATAATATATGGTTTGCAAAGAAACAAGTTCACCAGTTCATCAAAATTATAGCTGTTGATTATATAGGTTCTTTTTATGTCAGCAAAGTGAAACAATTTGGATACTGATATGCAGATGCCAGAAGAGTGAAAGCATTATTATCAAATGCTATTATGAAACATGTATGTGTAATCAGCAATGATATATCTAAATAGGAGGATGACATTAATAATGTTATGCAGTAGTGTACATGTGCAAAGGATCAAAATGTATTATTGTCAAAGAGAAAATTGAAAAATTGCATGTAAATGATTCATACATTATTGATACCAGATAAATACTTTATCTCAGTATTTTTTCTGAAAAGACTATCTCTGAATAAAAAGAAAAGAGAACAACCAAGCAGTGATGTCAATTTTATAACAGTAGGCATGTACGAAATGAAATATCAGTATGGCACTATAAGTATCCAGGATTGAAATCAAATGGTTCACTGCTATACATGTTCAGAATAACAACACTATTTATATATGAGGACAAAAAATGAACAACATACATTAACATGTATAGAGCTCGTCTATTAAAGGCACAAAGATAGCTTATGGCAACAACACGAACATTTACAACAAGTATAAATATTCAAATAGAAAATGATGGACAACTCTACATAACCCATAATCAATTGTGAAAAGAATGGATACCCATTAAGGCAAACAGAATGTTGAGAGTAGCAATAGGAGATCAAGAACATCAAATATATCTAAAGCAAATAGATTCAGTCAATGGGAAGAGGCCCAAATTTTAATTCATTCAAAATGATAGACAAAGAGAAGTAATGAGCAGCATATTCAAACAGAGCAATAAAAAATGCCTTGTTTCATGGAATAAAAAGTGATAAAAGTGATTAGAGGGTAACTTATCTTCAAGTTACAAGTTTGAGTTGTGGAAGAGTGCCAGTTCAAGAAAGAATCAAGCTCCATCCATGAACATAAGCCGCAATCAATGAGTGGAAAAAGCCCACAGATCAGAAGGAAAAGTGCCACAAAAACTCCATTCCAAGAGCATATTTAACATGATGTGCCATATTTTATGGCATGAAAAAAATAGGTTGGATCCTGAATATCACAAAGATTTCTAGATTAGATGCCATGTTTAATGGAAAATATATACTCCAGTGTCAATAACCGCCCAAGAACATGCAGAAACATAGAGCTCGAGCTCTCAGATTATGACCAGTTGAACTCCAGATGGCATGGCAGTGCAAACAATAGAAACCCTAAAGTCATTTTTCCCCAAATGAAGATTTGCGAAGTGAAATGAGATAAAATGAAAAAGCCTTTGCAATTTTTAATAAAATTTGGAGTCCAAAAATGCGAAGGTTAATGCCATGTCAAAGTGCAGTGTACGTGGGCAGCCAGCTCTAGAAAACTGCCAATATCAACTTGTGCATGCCTTTGCAGATTTTATTGTGCTCTAATGCCTTAGTTCAATTTTCTAATAATTTGAACTTAAGTGTTTTTAGGCTTTAGTTAAATTTAATATTTAGTCTTAGTGCTCAATATTGAGTTTATCTCAATGACAAGTTATATATTGGTAATATCTTTTGAAAGATATATTTATAAATTACCAATATTGAAGACTTAGCTTTTAGGGCTATTTTTCATTTTCAAAATTAGCCTCGAGGGCTTAATTTTTGGCATCAATTATGCCTTAAAACTATGGATTGAGCTTAAATTTTGGGGGGCTGATTTGTAGGCATTGTTTAGGCCTTTGATTTAGGGATGATCTTTATGTTTTGGAGGGGAATTTTTAGGGAGGTCTCATTTTTTGAGATTAGCCATGTGGGCTATTTAGTGGACCTTCATTTTCATAGTTAGGGGTTTAGATTTGGGGAAAAAGAGGTTTCAGTGAACTATTTTGTTCCTATGCCACCTTTTCATGCATTTTGTATCCATTGAGTTGCAGATTTTGGAGAGAGGGCTTTTTAGTGAACATGTCATTCCTAGGTGCTTTGAAGGCCATTTTTTGTAATCATCTTGTCAGATTTTTGAAGAAATGAACCAGATTCTTTGACTCCCATTTTGTGTACTTTTTTTTCAATATCGAATCCTATTTCATCTTTTCTAGCAAGTGTTAAATTGGTTATTATCTGAAGGAAGTGAATGAAATTCTATTCCTTCTCAAGAAAATTAGCTGCCCCTAGGCCTTGTATGAGAAATGTATGTTGTTAATTCTCCAAGCTATTTGTGGTAGAACCCTGATAGCATGAGTTTGTAAACCTATATGTTGAACAGAGAATCAGATTGTTAAAGTATTCGTTTGTGAGTCAGGATTGAAATTCATCTTTTTTAGAAGTCTGAATTATTCATTGGTGTATCACCCCATTTTCCCTTTCAGTTTTAATCCTTTTTCCCTTTCCCTACTAAGTTCCAAATTAGGAGGTGATATCCCAAATTAGATAGGAACTGGCCTAGAACCTAGAGACTCTTCCTCATCCATAGTTCACCCATAGCTGGAGGAAGTTTCTATTGTGAGGATGGAATTTTCATGTAGCCCTAATGCCTGGTTTAGGGTGACAATTCTAAGCCTAAACAGGTACTACTATTTGGGCTTTCTAATGGCTTATCAAATAAACAACTACCTATGACAATTTTCATACCTTTCTCCTTGTCTCATTAGCTATAAAAGTGTCACACAAAAGCTTGAGATATTGTATCTCAACATCTTTATATATCTTCTTCTACTTGTGGATAATTTATGACAACCATATTGGAGTGGTGTCAAAATTAGGTGTTAGGATTAAGGAACAGTGAGAGGGAGGGGGGGTGAATCAATGCTCTAAACCTTTTTACCTTATTAAGTTGATTGCACAAACATGATCCAAATATAACTAAAATTAAGAAATATAAACATAAACAAAACATCCACAACATTATGATACCATGATTTTTACGTGGAAACCCGGTTAAGGGAAAAAACACATTAGGGATGAACCCACGAGTAATACTTCTACATAAATAATAACCCTATTAAAGGTTTGAGTACATATGAGGAATACAAATGTATTCAGGCTCACAACTTAGAGATCATTACTAAAAAAAAAAAGAGGGCTACAACCATTACAAGCTTACTGCCATACAAAATAATTGAACCAATGAAATTGAACTGAGAAGTAGCATCAACTATTTCTATATAGTTCCATTTAAGTGAAACATAATTCTACTCATCTGCCAACCAAACCATTGATTACTGATCCTTCACACACACAACATGTATACATATCATATCACTATATAAAATCAACACAAAAATCAATCTTATATACCAAATATCTAAAGTAGTATCTTCGTTGGTCGACCTCCAAAACATAAAGTGTATCATGTGAAGAATCGACCAAATCCTCCATCAAAATGTTGTACTAACCTTGAAAAAATCCATAGATGTCATCTACCATGTCAACTCTACCAAATTAAACTCTTAAACTGATCAGATCATTGATATATTAGGATCGTTGATCGATCCAACAACATGTTATCATTGTACCTTATTAAACACAAGAAAATGGATACAAAGAGAATCATAAGTCAATCATACAAACCCGCCAACATCTACAAAGTAGGAATAAGAAGAAGTATACTCTATTGAAGATTCTCCTATGTTCGCAACTCAAAATTCAATCATACATGTTCCTTCTGATCCTTTTACAGAATTCCATATACTATCCCTTCTCTTCCATACTTAGCTAGTTTTGCAAACAATCCATTGGTAATTCCAAAACATGATAAGAGACCATAGAAAACATGTATAGTTGTCATCAATAAAAACATACAAATCATCCATAGCAGTATCTCTTACCAAATATCTCCCCCTTTGGCATTGATGACAAGGCTTAGTGAAAAATGACTAAATGTCCAAACAAAATGTTAAACTCCAAAAGATCTCTTCCTAACCAAAATTATGTGCTCCCCCTGAGCTAAATATCTCATTTTTCACTCCATATCTCTCCACCTTTGACATCAATGGAAAATCCCAAAAATAAAATTATTCTACGAAAATCCTACATGTCATTTCCTATACACAAGTATATAATATATATACTTACACCATTTTTAATACATCGAAAAAAGTTCATAGCATCAAAATCAGTATCCCGGTTCTTGTTTATGCTCTCAACTATCTTGATCTATCCACAAATGGCATATGCTAGCTTCTCTGTAGCTACAAGATCTAATACATCAAGATGGGAATAAGTTACCACTGCTTCTTTTAGGCCATAGAATAAGATATCCAACTTTAGTGTAATATGATTTTAAATTTCATCAATTCTCCCTTTCATCATGTCCTTTTCAACCATAAGTGTTCTGATCTTGTCACTTAAAGATGTAACCTATACTGCATAACTAGAAGTTGAATTTTTCAAAGGATCGTATGATTTGGACAACTTGCTCAACTTATCCTCACTTTTTGTTATAATCTTCTCAATATCATCAACACACTTGGGATAATAAATACATACTCTTAAGATGTTTCCACCTTTAGTCAGATCATCCTTCAATTTATTAATATCGATTCCCAAAGAGATTTTGTCTTGTGCAATCAAGGAAATCAACTCATCATATATTCTTTTATCAAATTCATTCCTCACCTTAATCAAAGTTGAATCCTCCAAAGAATTAAAATCAGAATCAACAACATTCAATAATCCTTCTAAATGACATGATAAGGAATCATTCTAATCTCTAACATAGGTTAGCATAATCTTCTCTAACACATCTGATGCAAGTGCCAAAAGCTCATTGCCCTTCATGTGAGTCTTTAAAATTTTTTCTCTTGCTTTGGCCTGAGCCACTGAAGAAAGCCTTATCATCTTCATAGGAATCAACAAGTCCAACCAAAGAGGACCTTGAACAATCATATCATCTGTGTTAGTACTTTCTTCTTCAAGAAATTCTTCCACTGCCTTCGCAGTGTCTCTTGACTCAACCTTTACTACCTTTTCATCAGAAACATTCACCTTCAGCACCTCATTAGTTTGATATGCACCCTTATCTTTATCATCTGCCTCTGTTCTTGCTTCATCAATCATCTGAGTATCATCTCCAACTCCCTCAAAATTCTCCTTTTCATCACCAATGACATAGTCATTTTTAGATAAAGTTATAGAAATAACATTAGTATGTTATTCATTTTCTTTCATAGGTTGCATTGTAAATGTGATAGGAACTCCTACAATAAATGCATATGGTTCTTCATCTATCACTAGAAAATATGTACCCGTAGTATCAAAAGGCTCAACATGAGTTTACTTCTCATTGTCCTTCGGAGAAATATCATGTGTTTCTATCTATTAGAAGATTTATAGGCATATGCTCAGTCTCCTCCATTATCTCATCAATGTTTCTGATCATAATTTTTTTAATTCTTTTCTTACTTCGGAACTCCTTCTTTGCTAGCTCAATTATTCTGTCAATTTCATCCATAGATATCATTGGGAAAAGTTTCTTTAAGATTCTTTCTCTTATCTCCTTATCATTTTGTTGTGTTGTGAGTCTTCTTCCTTCTAAGACATTAAATAGTTCATTTGGAGTATCTCATTTCAATTTAATCAAGGTTATATTATACTTGTATAGAAAATAACTCCTTCAATCAGTTTCTTTTCTTCCTCATCATATCTATTGTAATATCTTTTTACTTGAACAAAAATTCCATGAATTGTCATAGTCTTGTTCACATCATCTATGGAGAAGTGTGGCTTACCTAAGTTAGTTTTAGGCTTTTTCTTTGTAGGATCATCTTTAGATGTAGGACCACTAACCACTCTAGTTGCCTTAGCTCCTTTTGTCCTTAACTTCTTGACTTCATTATCTGATTTGTCTCTTAATCCTCTTCTTTTGCTCCTTTGTAAACTCTTTTAGGCTTTCTTTTTACTCTCTTTCTTTTCGATACAGAATTGTCCTTAGATTTGACTGATTTAGACTGATTTGTGTTCAATATAGGTGTTCTTGGTGTAGTATATTTCTTTAACATAGTGGAATCCTTCTCTACAGTTGCAAATGAACTTCTTATTTTTCTACCTCTGGATGATGTTGTAAAAGGTATGTAGGTGGTAGGGTTATCAACATCAATATCTATTGGACCTTCTTCTACTACCTTCTCTCACTCTTTCTCTTCAAACTTCTTCCTATCTTCTACCATTTATTCTTTTGTAAATCCCATTTTCTCACCCATCAAGTCACATTCCTTTTTTTTATTTTTGATTTCCTTTGTAGGTCTATTAACCTCTTCATGTACTTTAAGGCTCTTTTCTGCATAAGTACCAAACCTTTTCTAATTCTTAACCAAAATTTTATTCATGATTTCTTATGCATAATCTTTAAGAAGTGAAGAATCCACCTTGTAACCCATAGACATTACCCATGAGGTCCTAGGGTCCAGTGGTTCCATTAAGTATTCATAAATTTCAACCATGAAGCATATAGTATCCTCATATCTACGAATGATTTTAGGAGGGATTCTATATCTTAATTGCATTGATTCTTGAAATCTTTTAAAGTAACGCCAAATAGCACTTTTCCCAGTTTGACCATCAAGCATATTATAGAAATTCCTAATCTAAATAGCAAAAGGCTTGTCTTCCTTCCACTTAATATTACCAACTCCAGGAAATAAATTTATGAAATAGAAGAAAATTCATACCAATAAGGATCCATACTTGAAAGATTGCTTCTTGTCCTTCTTGATCTTATCCAATTTCTCTAGAAGATATCCTCTCAACAATTCACAAATATAATACTCTACATTCTCCTTCACCATCTTGTAATAAATATAGATAATAGTTCTAGAGATAGAGTTCTCCCTGTTTGGAGTGAAATACCTTGTATCCAAGTATCATGGATGCAAATTCAACATTAGGTTGTAAAATATTGTTAATAGTCATTGCAATTTTATCCTATTGAGAACAGGTAAAACTCAATGACTACATCTTTATTGATAGACTTTAGGGAATGTGCCTCACCATTAGCACAAAAACCTGTAACCACCTTTAGAACCTCCTGAGTGATCTTATATGGTTTTTCAAGCCACAGGAACTGATCATGTGCTCAGCTTAGAACATATTGAACCCAATCCAACTCAAATAATGTAGGGAAATACATGAATTTAGAGAATTTATTTTCTGCCAGAATTGTGTATTCATCCTTAAGTACTGAATCCACTAATAGTTCCTTGTATTGCTAAGAAATTGCATTATCACCCAATTATTCCAAATTTTAATGAATATAATCTCTAATATCTTCTACATGCAATACACCATAGGGAACTAATGAAAATCCATTGTCTGGGTCATCTTCCATTGATTTGTAAGGATGTTTCTTGAAAATGGGTCTTGGACGCTCGGTAATGTCAACAAGAGGCATATCCATGATTCTAGCTCCAAATAACAAACTACACAAAGAAAAATCTATCTTTCTTGATGAATTAGGGTTAAGATGTGAAATTGTCATGAATCACTTCTAAATACTTTGATACCACCTTCAAATTTTTTTCTATTACTTATTCAACTCACAAGATGTAAAATAAAGAGATGAAATGCCCCCTTTTAACTCTTGTACCCTAGCTTTGAACTACCTTGAAACATTAGTGAAAACTCTTACGAATGATAGATTATGTCCTTAATTCATTTATGCATCCAAATATATGATCACATTCACTGCATCACTTCATTCAAGGGTTAGGTAGAAGATTTTTCATGAAAACTCTCCCTTAGGTGATCAACCTAATTAGTTTCTTGATGAAATTTATACACCAAATTCTATTGTGATCCCTGTATTGATCTGAATATATTCTTTTCTCACCCATGTCTTACTCATTTTCTTCCTAACTTCTTTCATATCAACAATTTTCTTCCCTTTACCATTCTGCACATTTTTTCTTTCTACTGAAGCTCTTGTAATATTGTATCTGCAATTCCTAGAATTATGACCATAATTTTTGTAATTAAAACATATCAAATTCCCCTACCTTGTGTTGAGTTGATTTATCCTTAATCTTCATTGATTTTCCACATGTCCAAAATTATTGCAATTGTAGCATGTTATATTTCTTTGGTTCACAAGAGTATTCACCTTTGATCTACATTCGTTTGATTTGTGTCCATAGTTGTAGCAAGTGTAACAATACTGAGAAAAATATGTACCATTAGGTCTTCTCATACATTGATTCTCTTTATGATAAAATTTGTTGCATGAAAAGCATCTCCCATTTAAGTTTTATCCATTAGGTTGTCTTAAGGTGTCCTTTTAGGTTATTCCATATGTTTTTCTGATAAGGTTTTGTTGTTTCCAGATCTGGAACTCTCTCCCTTCTAAAATCCAATTCCTTGTGTGTCTCCTTTTGGTATTAGGATTTCTAGATGTTCATCAAGATTTTCTAAACCAAATTTGAATTTTTCTTTGATTTCACTAGCAGCAACAAGTTCACTCCTAAGTATCTCATTAACTCTTTCAATTTCTTGTTCATTGTGTCTGGATTCCTCAAGATCAATCTACAATTTTCCTGGTGGTACCCTAAATTTTGATAATTTATAAGTCCCAATCCATTATCAAGAAGCATGTTTCTCCATAAAAAAAAAAGATCAAAGGAAGGAATCTTTATGACACAAATAAATAGAACTAACTAATTGAAGCCTTCAGAAAATGCGAGAATTTAGACCTGCTACAAAGATGATTTTGACAGAGGATAAAGATGGTTGAATTTTAAAAATATAAACAAGACCCAGTTCGGGAAATCAAATTTCCTATCTCCAAAAGAAATATTATCTTTTCATGAGGTGTTTTGGATTTTCAACCAAAGCCAAATCCGAAAGTTAGGTAGTTATTTTTTAGTTAGTTTATTGTTTTTTCAAAATA
>MU227287.1:860173-875613 GCA_018584345.1 Thuja plicata
ATGTAAAATGTAAAGAGAGGAATACAATATAATACAATTTCACATATTTGGATAGTTTTTAATCAACAAGTATAACATGGACATGGATGTACTATTTTTTCAAAATCAATAAAGATAAGTCCTTTTTTTTTCACATGTGTAATAGTTTCATTATCATTTTACAATTTGTCCCTTGGATAAACCAATAGAACTTATTCAAAGTGATAGTTTGATGTGCATGCTTCCTGATTTGATTCATAGTCTATATTTTAAATTGGTTTTCTCATTTTGCATGGTTAAATTCTGTTGATTGAGGCCTTAGTCAATTGGTCTGTCATCTGAGAAGTATTACCCATTTGAAATATTTTTGAATAATTTTTAGGTTGCATGTACATTCCATAACACCTTTGAAGTGATAAGTTTTCTTGTAAAACTGTCTTTGAGGTTGAATATAAGATTGGAATGATCTTGACTCTATTGCCCATGGTAGAATAAGGCACTGGTCTAATCATTATTTGGATTATAGTTATTCAGTTCATTGTTTATAGTTTTATGCTATCTTATCTATCTATTCATTTCAAATTACATACACATTTACTAAAAATTCTTTCAATTACTTAAAGTATTTCAGTTTACAGTTCACGATATATTGCTTTTTGTTAGATTTCTTTCAAGATCCTTGCCATACTTGAGAGAAAAGGTTGAAGTGTTCCTTATCTACTATAAAAAGCCTTGTAACTTGAAGGATAAGTCAAGGTATAGGCCTACCAGCCTTGGTTTTGTAGAGAAAGAATTGCAGAAGTTCCAACCTTGCCTTGGTTGTGACTTGTTAGTTGGACAAATCACTTGGGTTTCCCAACATTGGATTGGCAAGTCCATAGGAAATCCAATCTATCAATTTGAGCACCAATAGATTGGTGACTCTAATGGGGAATTGTTCAAAATAACATTTTTGTATTTTACCTAGAAGCCCTGGTGATATATTTAAGACTCTACTGGGAGAAAAGAGACAGTAAGTATTTTCCTTCTGATAAGAAGGTGGCAACTTTATTGAACAAAGAATTTTAGTCAGTGACTCTACTGAGGGAGAAGACGCAGAAGGAGATGGTGGATTGTTTTTTCAAATGTATCCATCATTTCAAAGAAATCCTTTTATTCCTAACGGTATCAGGCCATTGGATCTTAGGAGATTTCAATGCATCCCAAATAATTTATCCCCTAAAATTTCACAACTTCTACCAAAGTTCCATTGAGAATTAGATGAATCGAAACTACAACACTTGGATACATTTTATACATTCATAGAAGATTATGAGGTTTCTATAGAGGATCAGGTGATGAAGCTATTTGTCAGGACGTTAAAATATAATGCTAGACAAGTATATGAATCACTACCCACACAATCCATCTCATCATGGAGACAGCTTGAGCAGTGGTTTCTTGATATGTTTCATGATGCCAGTGGTGAAGAAGAAAACATGTGTTATGAATAAGACATGTGCTTTGAACAGGAAAGAGAGCCAAATTATATTTTAAAGGAAGAATCTTACATGTCCCCTTTGGATATATTCTTCAGTTTGGAAAGATATAAAGGTGAACCTACACTACATTTTTTCATGAGAATGATAAAGATCTATCAAGAAATACCTTTAGATATCAGGCCTCTGGGAAGGGAATTAATGGATAAACTTTGTGAGTTAGAAATCTACCATGATTCTCAACTATTAGTTTTTCTTGAGAAAATATGTGAGGTATTGAGGGAAGAAAAGAATGATGACATAGAGGAAGAAATTTTAGATTAGGTTGAAGAAGAATCTATACATGATGAGATGTGTATGGAAAGAGGTATCAATGACCATGAGGAAGAAGATCTTCTCAGTACAAAATAAATCTCATATTTACTAGACATTGAATATCAAAAACATGTTGAGAAGAGTAGTAAAATTTTTTTCTCAATGCACCATGATAAGCAACTTGATGGATCAGTACATACTCAGGGGGTACTAGATGAAGAAGATGATAAATTTCAGGAATCAAATAACGGAGATGAAATAAAATAGAATACAACATATGAACACAAAGAAGTATCAGATGAGAGCTCTCATGGAGATATGCTCGAGTTCTCTATATCCTTGAATCCATTATTCGAAGAATATTTTCTATGCAATCAAGTCCATCAACATCATGATAAAGACAGTGGGCCTAGTGATCATTTTGAAGATGATGGAAGTCAAAATATGTACGGGGAAGTGTATTCAGAAAGTGAGACGTACATTATTTCATCCTATGAGCAGAAGTTCTATCAAAAATGTGAAGATGAGATGGAATCAAAAAAACATAATCAAGAGAATGTGTTGAAGATTAGTTCCATACACAAGTTATCTGCTATAAAAAGCCTGTTCAGGTGAAGGTTCACCCACCTTGGTCCTGCAAAGCCAGAAGTGTAGGGGAAGAGGATCATAATCGATCATTCCCATTAGTTGGACAAAAATAATTGGTTTTCTAAACATTGGATTGGCAAGTCCATAGGAAATCCAATTCAGCATTTTTGGGCACCAACATGTCCAATGTTACAATTTAGTTTATGAAATTCCTCAATTTTTTCCTTCAAAGATTGCATTTAGGATTATAGCCTAGAGATCATTGCACAAATAACAAAAGAGGGATACAACCCTTAAAGAATTACTGCCATACAAAATAATTGAACCAACAAAACTGAACTGCGAAGTAGCATCAACTATGCCTGTAAAGTTTCATGTAAGTGCAACATAATTTTTCTCATCTAGCAACTGAACCTTTGATTACTGATCCTTCACACACACAACATGTATACATATCATATCTAACCTTCGCTATATAAAAACATCACAAAAAATCAATCTTATATACAAAATATCTAAAGTAGTATCTTCATTGGTCAGCCTCCAAAACATAAAGTGTACTCTATGAAGAGCCAGTCAAATCCTCCATCAAAATATTGTGCTAACCTCAAAAAAATACATAGAAGTAATCTACCATGTCCTCTCTACTAAATTAAACTCTTAAAATGATTGGATCATCAATCTATTAGGATCACTGATCGATCCAACAACATATTGTCATTGTACGTTACTGAACACAAGAAAATTTATACACGGAGAGTCAAATCAATCATACAAACTTTCCAACATTTGTGAAGAGGGAATAAGATGTAATATACTCCAATGAATCTTCTCCTAGGTTCACAACTCACACTAGTACATTTGAGGCCACATTCTGATGGCTATTTGTCAAATATTCAATGCCTATCTGTCGATTATCTGACATACAACATCGTCAGAGTTATTTCATCACAAATTTCTATGGAGTGGTAACCATAGATATTCTGACACCCCTAACCTTCATAAATCAGCATAGAAAAACACAATTTATACGAAACTTTTTGACGCTAAACCTGTCTAAAATTTAGCCTTCCAACGGTTATCTGGTGATATCTCCGATGGTAGTCCTGTTGTTACTGTAGCATCTCTGTCAGACAATGGCATCAAAAATGAGATTCCCCGATGGTTTCCTAGAGAAATTTCCGATGACATTCCCTTCATTAATATAGCATCACCATCATACAGTTAGATATACTGAGAATGGTCAAGAGACCATTATAGTTGGTCTCCATCTTTGGTCCATATTAATGACAAAATGGTTTACCTTTCATTAGCTCATCAAATACGGGGATTTGAAAGAATTTAATAAAATATTTCCATGATAACGTATATTATTTAAATTGATGTTACATGAATTTATCTACTTCGTGCACTTGTCGACTACGAGGACAGTGATAATGAAGCATCTCCTCCCATGGCCTGCATTACTCAAGCCACGGGTAGGGATGGTTTTTTATCACTGTCTCCACAGTCGACAAGTTTGGGAAATAGATAAATTCATGTAGCACCAAACTAAGATAATGTACGTTATACATTAAAATATTATATATTAAATTCTTTCAGATCACCATATTTGATGAGCTAACAAAAGGTAAAAACATTTTCTCAATTGTATGGACCAAAGATGGAGACCAACTATTATGGTCTCTTGAGCTCTGCTATCTTTAGTCCTAGCTACTGGGTAAGGCCTGGAAGACTTGTACCTATTGATTGTCGAGAATAATCACTGAGATACCTAAAATATTAAGTTTCTCTTTGTTTTGAGAATAGTTTAACGTTCTCTACTAAACAGGGCCAACCACATGAAGGTGGAAGCTCATATGGCCCCTCCTAGGAACATCTTATGACCCCTTACAACACTTTAAGACCTCTAAGATGTATTCTTAGGGGTCATAAAGGGTCATAAGGGGTCCTAGGACACAACAGCTGAGAAACATAAATGCAGGCATCATGGTCACAATTCTTTGAAGACACAACATAATTGAGTGGTATACCTAGACGATGCAACACAACCACTACTCCTCCAGTTCTAAGTTGACACTGTAGGGTCCAAAAACCATAGATAAGGATGGTTTTTGGATCCTAAAGTGTCAACTTTGAACTGGAGGAGTAGTGGTTGCGTTGCATCGTCTGGGTATACCACTCAATTATGTTGTCTCTCCAAAGAATTGTGACCATGATGCATGCATTTATGTTTCTCAGCTGTTGTGAGATTAAAAGTATTCTAAGAAACATGTCATTTCTATGTGGAACTGTGTAGAATCATCACCAAACAAAAGGTGTTTTCTAGTAAAAAAGACTTAGTAGCCTCTAGGGCCTTTTTCTTGAATGCATTATTCCCCTGACGTACTTCATAGAAAGATTTTGCATCAAAATTACAGGGAAATGTAAACAAAGATTCATATAGAGAAAGGTGTTGCTCTTGGAAAATGGTTGATGGTGATTGATGAAGAATATTTGAAAATGATGATTGATCCGATTCAAATTGGTGCAACATTTTCAAATATTCTTCATAATCACCATCAAATGAACATTTTCAAATCTTCTTCCTCATAATCATCATAAAATGAACATTTTCAAATCTTCTTCATCATAATCATCATCTATTGAACTCAGAGCCCTACATTTTTGCTTGGTATCGATGGAGAAATGGTTCCCTTAAAGATACATAAGGTCTCAGGTACTTATTTGTCACTAGAACATTTTGTATCTTTAAGGCGAACCAATTCTTCATGAGCAAAAAAGACAGATGATCAAATTCATTTTTATTTTATCGCATGAAAGCAGTGCCCCAAAGAGCGTAGCTCTACACATGGAAGCCAACCCATTTCATTGGAAGATGAATTTCATGAATCCATGAAAAGTGGTACATACGACACATACCGAGAATTCATAGGTACATCCTTTTCTATGCAGAAAACATCTTCTTTCTGTCATGAAATGAAATCTTTTCATAGTTTCTTGTTGACTGTGATTTTGTTGTGACCTTACTGTTTGAACCCACATATATTTTTTTACAAATTTGTTTCTTTTTTTACAATGTGCATCATCATACAGAAAGAAAAATGGGTTTTTTCTAGGCATATTTTTTCTCTATCCACGAACCATAGCCTTTGTATTTTTAAAGATATGTATATTCTTGGGCTTCGAGGCTATGGTTTGGTATAAGAATCCCTTAGTGAATGAGTTTGGAATCATCACATGTCGTGACTTGTGCGCAGATTGGTAAAAAATTCAACCTATTTTTTATTGTAGATATTTTGTATATTTCACATGAGCCGTGGTTTTTCTTTCACTATCTTGGCATACTTGGGGTTTTAATGCTTTTAAACATACCATGGTTCTTCATAACTTATTATCAATTTCATTTATGTTGGTCACTATCCAATGTTTTTCTTACAATGGAAAGGACAATGAGGTGTAAAAAATATTGTGGTAAAGAAAGACAGTGAGCAACACTATTAAGATGAGGAAGATACTAATTTTCAGTATTGTCATGTATTTCCAAATTATGTCATGGAAAATCCCATGATGTCATGGAAAATAATATAATTACAGTGCTTTCAAAATAGAAAAATAAAGTGAATTTATCATATTAAATTATGGACATGGTCAGCAATACTGAAGTATATCTCAATTTTAAATAGGCAGGTCCATCATTTACATGAATACTAAGTTCAATTCTATGCCAATGCTATAAATTAAGAGAAAATAGGAAACATCTTCCAGTCATATTTAAATCCAAAGATCATGAATTATATCCAAAATGTGAGCATAAATAAAGAGTGTGTGTCATGAGAGTAACATTCAATGACACCCCATAGAGAGCATGGTTGTGATAGTTTTGCTAAAAGACATCAAAGTGACAGTCCAAAGGTAGTAGGGAAAAATTTATTTGTTAAAATAAGAGGTAGTTTAGAAGTCAAGAGGTTTTCCTAAGACAATGTGTGTCATGAACTCAAAATAGTTAAAGGAAAACATGGAGGTCATCATGCATTTTTTCCAATAAAAGATATAATTTTTGAAATGAAAGATAAATTGGAATTTGATACATTAAAATGGTATTAGAGCTAGTGTTCTTTCCATCTATGTGTTTGGAGTTCAACATTTGGTGCAGAGCACCTCTCATTTTGGTGTTTTAGGGTTGTGTGAAGTGTTGTGTGTTGTTTGGAATAAGATCCAATAGGTTGGATCCAAAGGTGACCACCTCCATGTTTTTAAGAGCCAAAAGTGCTCACTAGGTGCTTTATGGTCATTTTGACCTAGAAAGACAAAAGGTGCTATTTTTTTGTGTAGTTTGGGTTTAGTGTGTGTCTTAGGACCCTAAATTTCTTAACTAGGGTCATATAAGTCAACCACATCCATCGAGTTGACAAAAAGAGTCAAATAGCACAAAATGCAAAAAGTTGCTAGCAACTTTTGCAACAATTTGGCAAGAAGTTGCAAAATGAAGTTATAGCGGTTGTAACCACTCATGCTAGGTATATGAACATGTATTGATTATTCTAAGAAGGTTAATGAATTTTTGGATTGCAGAACTTATTTTTTGAACCTCTATACGAATGTCTTTGACTATATTCTTGTAATTCACAATGCTTTCTGCACTCTATATGGCCGTGTATAGATTGGGAAAGGAGATCGGATCCCATAGGGGAGTATAATTTCAAGATATCTCTCTTTTGCACATTTTAGTTTTCTTTTAAGTTATAGGAGTAGAGAGTTACAGTAGATTTGAAGTCACTGGTCTGTAAGTCCGATTTACAGAGTCATAGTGCCAAAAATGGCTCTAACCTAAGCATCCATCAGTGGAAATGGCTAAAACCATAGGGAATGAAGGGTTAGAGTCTATATATAAGGGTTTTGTTTTCATTTTTGTTGTTGCAATAAATTTTCTAGACCAAGAGTGAAGCCTTATGGCTGACTGTTAAGAACAGGTGAGCCTGGACAGGGTGAAGTTGGATTTGATTCGAGCACCCATAATCTTGGGGAAAAGACTTAGAGGAATGTGCAGAAGCCCTAAAGAGTCTCCTTGAAGGATGAAAAGGTGGGAGATGGTGAAAAGAATTTTGAAGACCAATTTGGTGGTAATTTGTCCAGACTAGTCTAGAGGCTTAGTTTATAGGCTAAAAACTAGGGCCTAGTGGTAACTAGGGTTGTGGGTGCCTTTAGAAGCTAGGATTTTGGATTCTAGAAGATTTGATAGATACCTAAGGTATTATGTGGATTTTTTTGGAGGATTTGAGAGCTTTATCCCCAAAATAGTGAAATTTGACCTACTAGGAAACAAGCCAATTAGGCCTCCTAGTGAATTTGACAACAAATAGAGTGGGAAAGTATCCAGAAGTGTGGGAAAGGGTTCCAAAGAAATTTTAATGGTCCAAGAACATAAATAAGAGTCTAATGGGATGTATGGGAAGATCCTAAGCAAGTGTTTGGGATTCTAGGGGAAAATATAGTGAAGAAGCCTAGGAAATTGAAGAACTAGTTAGACTAGTTAAACCTAGGATCATTGGAGTCTTCAACAAATCAACTATACCTTGGAGGAGAAGTTGATAGAGAGGGTCTTGGAGATCCACATTGGATGGTTCAAAGAGATTGGGAACACTTTGGGAAAGAAATCACTAGAACCCTAAACCCTCTGCATTAGAGTGGTATTAGAGCCATAATTTCTTGAAGTTTGTGTATGTATGAAGGGGAGGAGAGTCAAGCGGTTGAAAGCATGCCTCCTAAGGCAATGAGTAGGGATGCCATTGTGGAATTGGTTTAGGGCCTCTTGGAGAAGGCTAGTGTGTCAGAAACAAGGAGTAAGAAGAAAGTAACTAAATGGGGAGATGAGAGTGAGGATGAAGAGACTGAGAATCAGTCAGGAGAATCTAAAGGAAAAGAAGTGGAGATGGATAAAGACCAAAAGGTATTCTTGGATGCCTTTAAGTCCATCAAAAAAGACAGAATGGAACACATACCCTACTTTTGTGGCATATTGAATGGTGAAGAGTTGTTGGATTGGCTAGAGGTCATAGACAATCAGTTTGACTATAAAGAAGTGGAAGAGGAGAAGAGTCAGCTATGCCAAGGCTAGACTCAAAGGATCTGCATTGGTGTGGTGGAACATGATGTAGGATGATAGGGTAACAAATGGAAAGATTAAGATAGTTTCTTGGGAGAGGATGAAGATCAAATTTAGGGCACAATTCTTGCCTACTGATTATGAAATTCAAATGTACCAAAACTTGCAGAACTTGAGACAAAAGGAGATGACAATAAGTGCCTACACTGAGGAGTTCCAAAAATTGAGCCTAAGGGATAGAAGACAAGAAGAAGAAATGGAGAAGGTAGCAAGATATCTCAATGGGTTGAGACAAGGGATACAAGATGAAATTAGTATGATGGCTCCTGACAGTATGCACAAGTGTTTTCAGTTAGCCTTGAGAGTAGAGGATAAGGCTAGAAGGAGGAATGACTTCCATCAAAGAGGAAGGGGTGGTAACAATAATAGATGATTCAGAGGCACGAGTAATTTTGGTAGAGGACAAAGCCCAAATAGACCAGAGGAGAATCAGTCTATGGATAATAGTGGGGGTAATCAGTTCAGAGGATCATTTCAAAGAGGGGGATACAGAGGAAGAGGACCACCAAGAGGTAGATTTTAGCCCCAAGGAAGATCTAATTTAGTCCTCACTAGTAGATGTTATAAATACAATCAAGTGGGTCATAGAATGGGAAGATGTCTTGAAAAGGCTACCTCATCTTCTATGGGAGATAGAAGAAATCAGCTGGTACAAGAAGATGATACACAAAGTGTCACTTCTCCCATTTCCAAGGCAGGGCCAATAATGGATGGAGAGAATATAATGTAGAGCTTTAGACTTTGTTGAAAGTACCTAATACCATAGAGACACCTCAAAGAAAGAATTTGTTTAAGACTACTTGTAGGTCTCATGGAAATATTTGCAAAGTGATAGTGGAATCTGGATCCACTGAGAATATAGTATCAACAGAGATGGTGGAAAAACTAAAACTTAGAAGGATACCTCATACCACTCCCTATAAAGTTTCATGGTTAAACAAGGGACAACAAATAGTGGTAGATGAAACAACCATGGTAGAGTTTGAAATAGGTGAGTATAAGGACAAGGTCCTATGTGACATATTTCCCATGGATGCATGTCTTCTTCTTTTAGGATGTCCATGGAAATATGATGTGAAGGCTATTCATGATGGAGAAAAGAACAACTATGTAATCACCAAGCTAGGGAAGAAGTTTCAAATGGATCCATTGTAGGAACCTAATGAAGAGAAGCATGTGGGAACCAATGTGATTCTCTTGAGTGGAAAGGAGTTTCTAAAAGATATGAAGAAGGAGAGAGGAGTCTGTTGTGCAGTGATAGTGAAGCCAAAGGAAGAGACCAAGAAGAAAGCCAACATGCCACCCGAGGTAGAAGCATTGTTGGAAAGATATCATGACATAGTGGATAATGGGTTACCAAGTAAATTACCACCCATGAGGGATGTGATTCATCAGATAGACATCATACCTAGAGATAATTTTCCAAACAAGGCAACATATAAGATGACACCAAGTCAAAATGCAGAGATTGAAAAATAGATTCAAGATTTGTTGGAGAAAGGACTAATAAGGAAGATTTTGAGTCCTTGTGTTGTGCCAACTATCCTTGCACCTAAGAAGGATGGAAAATGGAGGATGTGTATGGACTCTAGGGCTATAAACAATATTACAATCAGATATAGATTCCCAATGCCCCAGATTGAGGATTTGATGGATAATTTGGGAGGTTCATGTTATTTCTCCAGGGTGGATTTGAAGTCAGGGTATCACCAAATCAGAGCTAGGCCTGGTGATGAGTGGAAGATGGCCTTCAAGACTAATGAAGGGTTGTATGAGTGGCTAGTAATTCCCTTTGGCCTAACTAATGCACCTAGCACATTCACAAGGCTCATGAATGAAGTTCTAGTAGATTTTATTGGTAAGTTTGTAATAGTATATCTTGATTACATTTTGATATTTAGAAGGTCCAAGGAGGAGAAAATGAAGCATTTGGAGATGGTCTTGAGGAGGATACATCAAGAGAAGTTGATGATCAATCAAGCAAAGTGTGAGTTCCTAAAAACTAAATTAGTTTATCTTGGTTTTGTGGTTCCTAATGGATGTATGAAGATGGACCCTGATAAGGTTAAGTCAATTTTAGAGTGGCCTACACCTAGGTCCATAGGGGATGTTAGGATTTTTCATGGATTGGCCTCCTACTATAGGAAATTTGTAAGAAATTTCCGTCATGTATGTGCCCCTATCCTCAACACTATTAAAGGGGGAATTAAATGTCAATTTAAGTGGACTATAGTAGCAGACCAAGGATTTGAAATGTTGAAAAAGAGGATAGAAGAATTACCTACACTTAGGTTCCCCAATTTCAATCAGCTATTTGTGGTGGAGTGTGATGCTAGCAAGCTAGCCATTTGGGCAGTGCTAAGCCAAGAGGGACACCATGTGGCATTCTTCTCAGAGAAGTTAAATGAGGCCAAACAAAAGTACTCCACCTATGATTTGGAGTTGTATGCTATGGTACAAACCCTTAAAAAATGGAGACACTATCCTCCTACCAAGGGAATTTTTGGTCTACATAACCATGCCCTAAGTTTCTTGAATGGGAAAGAAAAAATGAATCAAAAGCACCTAAAGTGGGTAGAATATCTGCAAGCATACACATTTGTCATCAAACATAAGAAATGGATTAGCAACAAGGTTGCAGATGCTCTTAGCAGAAGAGTATTAACTATACAGGAGATACAATTGCAGAGTATGGGGATGAATGATTTGAAAGACCTCTACAAAGAGGATAATGACTTCAAAGATGCTTATGAGGCATGTGTAAAGTTCCAATAGGGGTTCAAGATGGAATTCACTGAGTTTATGTTGCAAGAAGGACTATTGTTTAAAGGACACCTCATGTGTATACCTCAGTGTTCAATGAGGGAGAACATTGTGAAGGAGAAACACCAAGGAAGCTTGGGAGGCCACTTTGGAGTGGATAAAACACTAGAGCAAGTGAATAGGCATTACTATTGGCATAAGTTATATTCAGATGTTAGTAAATTTTTGGAGCAATGTCAGGTCTGTTAGAGGGCTAAAGGACAAAGTAGTAATAGTCGATTGTATCAATCCCTATCCATACCCCAAAGACCTTGAGAGTGCCTAAGTTTGGAATTTTTTTTGGGGTTACCAAAGACAACAAGGGGTCATGACAGTGTGTTTTTTGTGGTAGAATGTTTTACAAAACTATTTCACTTCATTCCATATAAGTAAACCAATGATGCTTCCCTAATTGCAAGTATATTCTTCAGAGACATTGTAAGGATCCATGGATTACCACTGAATATAGTAAGTGATAGAGATAGTAAGTTTGTGGGTCACTTTTGGAGGACCCTTTGGAAGATGTTAGGTACAAACTTGTCCTTCTTTTCATCCTACCATCCATAGTCAGATGGGAAAATGGAGGTAGTAAATAGGTCACTTGGGAACTTGCTAAGATGCTTGACTAAGAAACATGGATAGTTATGGGATCACATTATAGGGCAGGCAGGATTTGCCTATAATGACTCCATTAATAGGAATACTGGTAAAATCCCCTTTGACATAGTATATGGGGTCAATCCTAGAGGGATCTTAGAGTTGAGGGATCTCAATTTGAAGGACAAAAGGAGTTCCCAAGGGGAGTCATTTGCAGAAAGGATGAAGGAGCTTCATGATCAAGTCAATAAGACTCTCCAAAAGAAAGTGGAGAAGTATAAGTCCAAGGTAGATCAGATAAGAAGGTATTTGCAATTCAAGGTGGGGGATTTAGTACTTTCTTACCTTAGAAAGGAAAGACTACCCAAGGAAAAGCCTACCAAGTTACTCATGAAGAAGATAGGAACCTTGAAGATATTGCACAAGTATGGAAAGAATGCATATGAAGTGGAATTGCCTCCTGATTTGGGCATTTCACCAATATTTAATGTATGTGACCTATATCCCTATAAGGGACCATCTCTAGATATAGGTCAAACCACTCTTATATATTTTGGATATTATGATTGGGTACAAGACTTGCCTACCCCAATCCCACTACAATTGGACAGTATACTGGATTCTAAGGTGATCAAGAAGACAAAGAAGGGTACCTAAAAGGAGTACCTCATCAAATGGCAGGGACTACCTGAAGCTAAAACCACTTGCATGGCTGAAGCAGACATTTTGAAGCATGGGGTCACTGTTGAAGACCTCCTAACTCAAGGGACTTGAGTTCTTTGTCCCAGGGGAGTATGTTGCAAATCACCTCCAATTTTGGTGTTTTAGGGTTGTGTGAAGTGTTGTGTGTGGTTTGGAATAAGATCTAATAGGTTGGATCCAAATGTGACCACCTCCATGTTTGTAAGAGCCAAAAGTACTCACTAGGTGCTTTATGGTCATTTTGACCTAGAAAGACAAAAGGTGTTATTTTTTTTTGTAGTTTGGGTTTAGTGTGTGTCTTAGGACCATAAATGTCTTAACTAGGGTCATAGAAGTCAACCACATCCATTGATTTGACAAAAAGAGTCAAATAGCACAAAATGCAAAAAGTTGCTCGAGCAACTTTTGCAACATTTTGGCAAGAAGTTGCAAAATGAAGTTAGAGCAGTTGTAACCACTCATGCTTGATATATGAGCATGGATTGATTATTATAAGAAGGTTAATGAATTTTTGGATTGCAAAACTTATTTTTTGAACCTCTATACGGACGTCTTTGACTATATTCTTGTAAATCACAATGCTTTCTGCACTTTGTATGGTTGTGTACAGATTGGGAAAGGAGATCAGACCCCATGGGGGTGTAGTGTTTCAAGATATCTTTCTTTTTCATATTTTATTTTTCTTTGAATTTATAGGAGTAGAGAGTTACAGTAGATTTAAAGTCATTGGTCTGTAAGTCCCATTTACAGAGTCACTGTGCCAAAAATGGCTCTAACCTAAGCATCCACCAGTGGAAATGGATGAAACCATAGGGTATGAAGGGTTAGAGTCTATATATAAGGTTTTTTTTTTCATTTGTGTTGTTGCAATAAAGTTTCTAGACCAAGAGTGAAGCCCTATGGCTGATTGTTAGGAACAGGTGAGCTTGGATAGGGTGAAGTTGGATTTGATTCGAGCACCCATGATCTTGGGGAAAAGACTTAGAGGTGTGTGAAGAAGCCCTAAATATTCTCCTTGAAGGAAAAAAGGTGGGAGATGGTGAAATGAAGTTTGAAGACCAATTTGGTGGCAATTTGTCCAGACTGGTCCAGAGGCCTAATTAATAGGCTAAAAACTAGGGCCTAGTGGTAACTACGGTTGTGGGTGCCTTCAGAAGCTAGTATTTTGGATTATAGAAGTTTTGATAGATACCTTGAATATTTTCAAGGTCTTCTATGGAATTTTTTGGAGGATTTGAGAGTTTTAACCCAAAAATAGTCAAATTTGACCTACTAGGAAACAAGCCAATTAGGCCTGCTAGTGAATTTGACAACAAATGGATTGGGAAAGTATCTAGAAGTGTGGGAAAGGGTTTTTAAGATATTTTAATGGGCCAAGAACATAGAAAATAGTCTAAGGGGATGTATGGGAAGATCCTAAGCAAGATTTTGGGATTCTAGGGGAAAATCTAGTGAAGAAGCCTAGGAAATTGAAGAACTAGTTGGACTAGTTGAACCTAGGAACATTGGAGTCTTCAATAAATCAACTATACCTTGGAGGAGAAGTTGATAGAGGGTCTTGGAGATCCAAATTGGAGAAGAACACATGGAGAGGTAACCATTGGATGGTTAGAAGAGATTGGGAAAACTTTGGGAAAGAAATCACTAGAACACTAAACCCTCTACATTAACATGTTCCATCATTTTAATCTTATATAACATTGCGATAAAAAAACCATAGTGATAAAGGTAATTTTGTTAGAGCTATAGGATCCTCATCAATATATATGTAAAATTAGTACTTTATCTTTTTTATGTAATGAGATTGTTCAATGTGTATGTTTAGGTATCATTATTCATTATTGAAGATCTTAATTTGATATCATAAGCATTGCAACATGTGAGATAGAATGGGATCCAACAAGGGTTAAGCCTAGTATGTTTTCATTGGAACATTGTTGATCATGACAATGTGTACAATCCTTGCATCAAACATGTCATTATAGTACTATCAAGGAGACACATATCATTCATAATAGTGAATCACCATGATTCACTCTTACAAACATGTATTTCCTCAATAGGAATATGATGACATGGGTGATGCAGTCACCATATCATGATCAACATTATCATACAAATGAAAAACAAAGGAAATCATAGTGAAAGATGAAGGGAAATGCTAAGCATGTTGTCAAATGACAAAGATGTTGTCAAATGACAGAGATGGAGCAGTCAATACCAAGGTTGTTGTTATAGAAAAATGTAGTCAATACAATAAGGGAAAACATCTCAATGCATAAAATACAAATCATAATTTTGCAAAGCTAAGAAACCTCTCAAAAGGCATCAAAATCAAATCACATTTGTAGGTCATAGCATTGTAAAGACAAAACAATTATTCAAATGATATTATAACAGTGTTCCACCATGAAATGAAAGACTAATCAAATAGAGCTAAATGACAATGCAAGAATAATGAATATGCCATGATCCAATAAGCATAAAAATCACCACGGTGTTTGAACATTTAAGCATGTTTTGTCATGAAAAAATGGAGATCATTAGGATTTAAAGCAGCAATGAGGTTCAAGCAGTGTTAAGCTCAATGATGCAACTAGGAGTAGTCATAACATTATGAAGAGAGAAGACAACTGCATTAATATGGATAGCATAGAATCAACAAAATGGTCATTGTCAATACAAAGAGGATCATAAAAATTTGTAAAATTCAATGAGTTTTGTAACTACAATGCCTACCTTTAAGATACTAGATTGGACATTACACAACATACTTATCATACACCAAACTTAACTATTTTGTTATATATATA
>MU227287.1:875684-900873 GCA_018584345.1 Thuja plicata
TATATATATATATATATATAATTAAAATACCATTTTAAATAAACCAACAATTTGAGATCCTACTTGTTATAATGTTTGTCTATAATAAAAGAATGAAATAAAATAACTTTAAATAATAGCTTGCCTTAATATTCAAATAACAATCATACCATTTTTTTCCATACCTAAGCTTCTCTTCCTCATTTCTATATTGTATTCATCTTGCCCATTCAATTCTTACACGTGCATAGATCTCTACACAACTCGATGCACAACATAAGATCCCTCAAAATTGAGATTTATAAGTACAAAAACTATCCATATTAATAACTTAGCTAGATAATTCAAAATGTAGATGAAAACGAAATATAAAAAAGGGCAAAAGTATATACAAAATTAGGAAGAAGTGGAAATTTTATGGGTGACACAAAAGTACAAGACCTAAGGGCCTGACCTAATACCTCGAGGGCTCATCAGTGATGGCCTTGCCTACATAAATCATAGAGACATCATAGTTCAACATCAAGGGGAAGAGATTATCAAAACAATCTATTGGTGCCCAAAAATGATGGATTCACTTTTGGCCAAGTGACAGGTATAATGGTGATGCACCACTTGATACCTCTGCAATTATGGCTTAATCAAGCCAAGTCTGGTAGGCCTAATTTCACTTTGAACTATCAAATTTTCTATGTCGTACAACTGCGTACACAAACAAACAAAGTTCCTCCCAAGGTGGTGAATGATCCTTGGAGGAAAACAACAAATCTCTTGATAATTTCTAACATGTAAAGCTTAAACTAAATTGGATAACCACTAAGAATCCTAATTGTAAGGCTTTGAAATAAATGATTTAATGATCTACAAACTACAAAGCATGAACTATTATAACAATTTCCAACTAATGATTAGATCAGTACCTTCTAAAAACTTGGGCTATGGAGTTAGATAACATTGAATCTTACGTACGAGCGGAGATAGTTTTAAAAAACTTGCTTTAATAAGACAAGACTATTGTCTCAAGGGCTTCCACTCAAAATCTAACTTAAACCAAAATACATAGTTAATCTTATCAAATTTAACTATGTTCAAGAGACCAACAAAAACAAAGGAAGATTCACAGATCTTTCAGTTGATATTCAAACTGTATATTTATTTTGAGTTATAACATTCATGGAATTTAACACAATGAAACATTCTATAAGATAGAATATCTAAAAGACTAATTGAAAACATATAGCTTATAACCACAGATAAAAAGAAGAGCACTTATCTTTATTGATATTGAAAAACTAGTACATAAAAGTTTAGGATTGCAGTCGTGATTTCCATCCCTATCAGGAGTTTCAAAAAATATTCTAATTGTATTTCTTATGAATTTCAAAAAACCCAATATTTATATATGTTTTGAAAATTTACCGTGAAAGCTCATACCCTTTCATAATTACCTAATCCTACAACTACCCCTAAATAATTACAATATTTTAACAATATATATGGTTTAAGGGAATAAAACATTTTTCGTATTTACAAATATTCAAATATGTATTTGTCAAATCCTTGGATAATTTGCTCGATTGTCATCACCTATTTTGGATATAAATCTCCTACACACCAAATCAAAAATTAGGTAACTTTAAATAAACTTTGACTTAGGGCTCATTATAGTTTAATAATATTTTCAAATTTCTAAAATGACCCCTACGTCAAATATAAGTTTTAATAATATCTTATAGTTTTTAAAATAAATAATATATCAAAATTTAATTATCAAAAGGGCTATAATATAAAAAAAAATATTTTTTACAATGTATAAAAATGTCCTTTTGAGAAAATAAGAAAAGTTCTAGTGAAATTTAAATATTATTATACTTATCAAAAGTACTCTTTTATTCACCAAAGTACAAAACCCTATTAATATGACAAACCCTAAAATCCATTCACCTTCAAAACACACACAATATCATATTAATAAGAAGGGACAATGTAATCTACGTTTTAATTTAATTTTGATTTTTAGATAAGAAACATTTAAACACAATATATTTCCCTCTTATCAACAATAATTCCTACCCTAAAATGTATAAGGGATAAAATGTACCCTAAAATGTATAAGGGATAAAATTTACCCTAAGATGACATTCAAAATATTTTCAAAGCGTAAAAGAATATTTGTCTTATATGGATACAAATATGTTTCTAAATTCTAGGGCATGATAATTATAAACATTATGATTCACCCTAGAAATAAAATGAATTACAATACAATACTTACTCTAAAATGATATCTCAAATAATTTACATAGGGTAATATGACATATTGTATTTAAAATATTTTGAAAACCTAAATTTATATGCAATTTACTATTACCAAATGCAAAAGTATCATGAAAATGTCAAATGATTTTAATTTTAGCAACATTTTAAAGAATTTGAATCAAACAAATATACTAACATAATCAAAATACATACTTCAAAATTATTCACCCTATTATGATATTCCACTTAGTAATTTTGGGCAATCAAAACAATGCTACAAAAAAAAATCATGTTTATGAAAAGAAAAATCTTATCTTAATATAAATTCTTGAAACTAGAAAACCATCTGGAGCATTATTGTCAACCCTAAGGCAACTAAAAAATTTCTCTTGCTGCCAGAATGTAACGGTCAAGCCAGAAAAGGTGATGGAGAATGAAGCGAGATAAGCAAGCCCCTGTCATTCAAACAAGCAGTCCAAAATGAGAGGACGATCCCAGATGGAGCCCAGTTTGTCTCAATAATTGCCTAGACCCTAGCCATGACCGCAGGAACTGGAGGTAAGATTCTCCCAACCCCCCCAACTCATTATTAAACCTAATCTCCAGATGCATTTTGTTATAGAGCAGGAAAAAAGTAGACTTAGAGATACTGCAATCTTCTTCGCTGTTGTTAATGTCTCTAGATTACCCTCAAGAGATTTCCTCAATGACTGGTTTTAGCGTGTGTGGAACATTAAACTTGGTTTTCATTTATCTTACTGTCGTATGCTTCAAAAAGGCCTTTTTTTTCTTTTCTTTTGTGATCCAAAAGCCCAACAGTCCATTGTTAATAAACAATTCTCGAAAGTAGGGCCTTACGAGTTTCTAGGCATCTCATGGTCCCTAGAAGCCTCCCATAATGAATTTCTTGGCCTATCAAGCCTGAGATGGGTGGTTATAAAAAATCTCTCCTGTTTCTCCTTAGCCTTATTCCATAGGCACTCGAACCCATTGGAAAGGTTCTGAAAATTGACCAGTCTAACATTCTTATCCCCCACACCGACGTTCGTGTGCTCATATCCCTCAAACCTTGAATTGATGTCCCCGACTCCCTGCATTTTGACCTTGGCAGTTCACCCATCATCTGCTCGGTTACTTTCCTAGGAGGGATTAACATTTGCTACCTCTGTAGAAAATAAGGGCACATTAAATAGGACTGCCCCCTTCTAGCCAAACAGACTCCTCCCACTGGTAAACCTATCAATGCAGGTGATAAAATTTTGCTACGCATTGATTCCAACTCCACTTCTGAATCTAATCCATCCCTACCACCCCCATCCCACCCTGTGGAAAACTCTAAGGATAACAAAAAATCATTACCTCAGAAGGAGACAAACCCTAATAACTGGATGCAGAACTCCAATTGCTATCAAACACATTGGATAAACTTACAAGATAGTTTGACAAACAATCTTCTCCTCTACCCTGTTGCATCCTGGAGATCCCTGAAGTACTACAAGACCTTCCAAAGGCCAAAGACCTTGACTTTGGATTGAAGAAAAAAGGATCCCACCGCCCTCCTCCAAGCACAAAACACTAAATGCTCAACAGATTGCTTTGAAAAGAATCCAGCTAAAATCAGAGAAAGCCAAGACTATCCCTAAGCCCAAATGGAAGATTTACTCTATCTCATCTTCAGGTTGAGGTGGTGCTTCTGGCCTAGCTCCTCCCTTAGACATCTTGGTAGGGAAGGGAGTTGGCACTGGTCACTTACCTGTACCTCCCTCTATCCCCAATACTTCTCATGAAGAGCCCAACTCACTTTCACCACAAGAGCAGGAGGATAAACTCAATGGATTCTCGGTGGTGGTGATCCATGTTCCCCCCTACCCCCTCCCCTCTAGACAAAAGGAGGATACCCCCTGAGAAGGAGGGAAGTGTAGGACTACCTCCCTTGGCTACAAAGGTGCCTAGAGAAGAGGTAGGACAGAAGGACAATCTGGGTCTAGAAGAAGGAGAAATCAATCCAGAACAGAGCAGAAAGAACACAGAAGTGGAAGGATCCTTTTTCTTCACCTCTGATGAGAACAAGAGAAGGAAGAGATCAAGTAAGCCTGAGTGCATCTCCCCCTTGGAAGGAGTAGAGGGAGTCATTATCAAAAGAAGAGAGGTAGGCCCCCCAATCAGAGTGGGAACCTGAAGCCTTTCAAAGCTAGTAAGAAAGATATCCCCCCTACTTCAGGAGCTTCAAGGCTCCAATGGATACCAGCAAGTAACTCTCAATGACTCTAAACCTCTCATCATGGAATGTCAAAGGACTGGAATCCTTTGCTAGAAAATATGTAGTTAAGAGGTTCCTTCGTACTTTTAAAGACATTGATATACTTTTGGTTCAAGAAGTTAAAGCAATGGGGTTCTCGCTAGATATAGCACTAAAATGCATTTGGAAAGATGAAAAGGCCTTCTCCACTCAACATCATAAGGGAAGAGGTGGTACCTCTATCCTTGTAGGGCCCAAGTGGAGGAAAACAATTAAGAAGTGGGGCTTCTCTCCTTGCAACAGAGCAGTGTGGATTATCTTTACGGAAGAAGACACTACATTTAGTATTTGCTCAATCTATGCCCCAAATGACCATAATGATAGGATTGAGCTTTGGTAGTGGATCTCCAAACTAGAAAATATTCCTTGGGTGGTTGCTAGAGACTTCAATATGATTGAGAGGGCCCAAGACAAATCAGGGGGTGTGAGGTTTTAATGGAAGGGGAATGAGATGATCTTTTGGAACAGGATGATTTCCAAATTGAACCTTTTTGACCCCTTGGCTAATAGGAAAAGTGAATCCAAAAGTATTTGGTTCACCTGGTCTAACTATCAAAAAGGAGAGAAGAGGATCTACTCCAGAATTGACAGAGTGTACATGAATAGACTACTACTCAGCTGTCCCAACACCCCTATGGAAAATAATGTCAGGGTCCTACCTTTCACCCTTTATGATCACCATCCAATCCTTACCTCCATCCAACTGGTCTCCAAGGGATGCAACTCCCCTGTCAGAAAGAAATGCTTTTCTCTAAGCTCCTCTCTCCTAAAAAACCCCGATGTTCTTGCAGCCATCAAGATTATCTCCTGGTTCAATGAAGAGGTGGCAGTACATAGATCTGAAACTGACAAGTGGAATCAGACTACAGAGTCATGGTAGACCATGCTCAAGATTATAGGCAAGAAGAGAGATAAGGATTCAAGGAGGGTGGAGGTGAAGCTGGTAGAGGAGGTCCTGGATGCTACAATACACATTCAAAAATTCCCTCATGAACCCTTCGAGTTTCTGAAGAAAGCCAAGGAGGGGAACAGGGGACCTACCAGTGATGTAGTTGTTGCTGGGAGCCACAAAATCATTGGATACACTATTGTATCCCCAGATTCTAATTCTTCTGATGCTTAGCATGATGACCCCCCATAATGATTGCAAATTTGTACACGAGTAGTTTTTGCTTCAATTACTTATCGTAGACAATAGTATGTTTATATCATAGTTAGAGTTGATACTTTGATCCACCTTTTTGATCAGGCTGTGTACAACACTCTATCCATTTTGTAATAATTTTTAAACTCTTGATGCATGTTTTGTTCTTCCGATATTCAATAGAAAAAAATATTATCTTAATATAAAGTCTTTTAATATTACATAAAATAGAAGTAATGAGATAATACGCTTTTCTCTAACAAATAATTTCAAGAAATCATATAGACTAACTGGTTAGAGAGGGAAGGGTAGGTAGGGGTGGTTAGGGGGTTAGTTCAGGAGGTCAAGTGTTCAACTCCCTCTAACCACCCTTTTTCTCTATTCATTTTATCTCAGGTTATTTTCCATTTTAAAAAACATAAAATCACTTTAAACTTTATAAGAAGACATTTTAATTTTTACCTCGTAATTTACTAAATGCTAGTATTCAAAATTTGCATACATGGATTTATCATTAGGTATTTTTCAAATAACATATATTATCAAATGGGAAAGGAAGAAAATACAAATGTAAAGTGTACTTCCCTATTAAATTTAGGTTTTGCAAAATTAGGTGTTAATAGTGGCTCCAATTGGGGACGTCTGTTCATGCCTGGATGTAGCGAGAGTCCAGTTATCTCTGGAAGAAGCATACCATAGTAAGAAAAGAATCGTGAAACTAGGATAAAACAAAAATAATGTAAAAGTTTAGAGAATAATTCTTGTTTCAAGAGAAGAAAGGTTTCAAATACTGACCATGATTGGGAACTCCTGATTAGTTTCATTAGTGTCTTGTAAATGGTAATAATTTTCACTTTCTTTTGAGATGACCATGTAAGGTCATAAGCATAATGCATCGAACTTACCATGCTTTCCTTTATCTTGGTCTTTTGCATTCCATTTCAGTACCCAATCACCTTCTCTGAAAGACCTATTTGATTCTTTCTTTTCATGAAGGGTCTTAATTTGTCATTGTTGTTGAAGATTTATTTCTTTTTCTCTTCTTCTCATCTCATCTAACTCTTCCAATTGGCTCAACCTGTCCTCCATAAGATTTATGTCTTCAAGCTCTTCTTCTTGAATGAATCTATAAATTGGAAATAGATTCTTTAATGGTAACCTTTCTTGTTTCCCATAAACCAATTTATAAGGAGTAAAACCTGTCAATCTTTTATCGTCACCTATTTTCCCATAAAGCCAAGTTTAATTTTGAGTCTCATACCTTCTTATTATTGCTTAACATTCTCCTAATGATCTTTATTATATTATTATTGCTTTATTATGCTTGACCATTTCCTTTTGGATGGTATGGGGAAGAGTATGATAGGTTGATACCATATTTATTGCAAAATTTAGAAAATTTCTTAGATCTGAGACACATACCATTATCACAAAGGATCTTGCAAGGTACTCGAAATATGGTAAATATGTTTTCTATCAAAAAATTGATGACCACCTTACTTGTAGCTTGTCTTGTAGGTATAGCTTCAACCCATTTTGTAAAATAGTCTATTGCAACCAATATCCATTTATGACCTCCACTTGAAGCATCTGAAGTCTCCCCAATAAAGTATATTCCCCACATTTTTAAAGGTCCTTCAGTTTATAAAGGATAAGGGGTAATTCACCATTGTATTTCAGTTTTCCAGAGAACTTTTGATAGGATTCACACTTCTTAACATATTCATAAAAATCCTTGAATACATGAGGCCAAAAATACCCAGCTTACAATATCCTAGGAGTTGTTGTCTTAGCAAAAAAGTGACCACCACATACCCCATCGTGTAATTCTTTTGTAAATAACTTAGCCTGACAGGTGTCTAGACAAAATAAAAGGATAACATCATTGTTTTTCCAATACAGATCTCCTTGAATCAGTACATACCTTGATGCTTGCAACTTTATAGTTCTTTTCTGATTATCACTTAAACCTTCTTGACATTTCATATGTTTTAAGAAGTAAACTATGTCCGTGTACCATGAGCAATGTTCAACGCTGGTTCCCGAATTCTCCAAATTCACTTGGTTTATTTGGGTTGCATCTAAATTTGTTTCTGCCATGAGTGTAGCCAACCCTTGTCCTCTTACTAACTTAGTTATTTTAATCTCAATATAAAATTCTTAAACTTGATTAATCCATCGACATCTTCTACCTGTGACTTCTGATTGCCTCAATATGTCTTTAGTTGTTGCATTAGGTACGTATGCCACAATCTTAGCTCTGACTAGATAAGGTCGAAATGACTTTACCATTTTTACTGATGCAACAGCCTATTTCTCATGTATATCATGTTTTAACTCAAAAGATTGTAAGGTTTTACTGAAGAAGGCTATTGGTTGCTCATGTCCTTCATCATTTTTTTGTAACAGGACAACTGCAATGGTGTGAAAAGAAGCAAAAGAGATTTTGAAATGGCTTTGAGAAATCAGGAGATTTCAAAACTGGAGCTTCCTTGATTTCTTTCTTAATGTTAGAAAAAGCCTCTAAGGCCTCATTTGTCCAATTTAGAACTACATTCTTCTTTAGAATCTTTGCAATAGGTTTAACAATTTCTAAAAAATTAGAGGCAAACCTCCTCACAAAGTTGATTTGTCCAAAGAAAGATTAAATCCCCTTAACATTTATAAGAATTTGAATCTTATCAATTTCTTCAATCCTTTTTGGGTCTATTCTTACTCCATCTCTAGATACAATATGCCCAAGAATTTTACCTTCAGTTACCCCAAAATGACATTTCTTTGTATTCAAGGATATCCCATACTCAAGGGCTCTTTTGAAAATTTGTTCCAAATGTTTACAATGGTCTTATGCCCTTTTGGAAAAAGTTGTGATGTTGTCCTGATATATTACCATAATAACATCAATGAAATCCTCAAAAGCCACATCCATTTATCTCTAAAATGTAGCCCCAGCATTTGTAAGTCCAAATGGAATCCTAGCATAAATGTATGTACCCTATGGTGTGGTGAATATTTTTTTATATTGTTCTTCCTCTTTAACCTTCACCTGATTGTGCCTGGAGAACCCATCCATCATGGATAACAACTCATTCCCAGTGACTTTTTGTAATAATGCCTCCATGTTAGGTAGTGCATAATTGTCCTTTAATGAAGATATGTTTAAGTTCCTAAAATCTACATAGAGTCCAATATCCCCATTTTTCTTCCTAACAGGTACCAAGTTTGAAACCCAAGTTTGAAACCCAAGTAGAGTGCCTAATTGGCTTTATGATACTGGCATCCCTCATCTTGATTAGTTCCTCCTTCATCTTACGAGCCAAAGTTGGATTTATTGGTCTTTGCCTTTGTCTAAAGGGCTTTGCATTTGGTTTTAGAGGTATCTCATGTTGGAATAAGTCATCCCTATATGCTTTTAGGTCATCATAAGACCAAGCAAAAACATGTTTATACTTTATATGTAAACAAATAATTTCTGATCTAATTTTTGGAGTAAGTTTCTTACCAATAAGGACTTCTTTGGGAGTATGTTCATTTCCCAGTTTATATTTTCTACTTCCTCTATAGTAGAATGTTCTGTCTTGATCTCATTCTTAGAGTCCTTAGTATCAAACATTCTTTCTAATGCCAGAAGACCCTTTGGGATTTTATTAGTCTTAAGTTGAATTATCTCTTTCCCAAATAAAGTTTATTTTCCTTCTACTGTTTCAACATAAGCATTCAAATCAATAAACTGGTTTTCACGTACCTTTCTTCACATGCAAGGAATTTTATGATGTCTCTATCATCCTCAAAAAATTGCCAATTATGAATATTATCAGGTACTGCTGGTCTTGATTTTATCTCTACCTGTGTAATATCTTCACAAGGAATATCATTATGCTTAACTGCTAGGTTAGCCATAAAATCTGCAAGAATATTTTCAGACCTATCTATCCAAGTTATTGAAAAACCATCGAAACATTTTATAAAATCCCAAACCTCATTTTTATACATTTTTAGATTTTGATTCTTAGTAACGAACTTATTCCGAACTTGAGACACAACTAATTTAGAATCCCCATAAACAGAAAGAAGTTTAAAACCATGCTTACCTGCTATTTTAGGCCTAGTAAGAGGGCTTCATATTCTACAACATTGTTAGTACAATCAAAAGATAACAAAAAAGAATATTTAAAGTACTTCCCATTTGGGGAGATGAAAACAACACCTGCTCCATTACTATTTTTACTACATGACCCATCAATAAACATTTTTCAAATGAGATTACTTTTTTCCTTAGCATGTATTTCAATATGATTAGTATTTTGAACAACATTTTTATGAATCTTACCTGGAAATTCTCCACATCTATGTGGAAAAAGCATGTAATCTAACTTGGATCAACTTCTTCAATGATATAGGAAGACCTTGGTTCCAAGTTAATCCTCATAATCCTATCAAATTATTGGGATAGAAGCATAAGATAGATCTAATTGGACATTACCACCTACCAAATTAGACCATTGTCTAGATAATAACATCCCATAACTAGGTGGTACCTCTACAACAGTAATATCAATTTTATAATATTTTTCAGGACATGCAAGAAGGAAACTTGAATTCAACATTTTTCATTATTCCAATAACTGGGACAGATTTGTTATCCATAGCATAGCACTTGCCATAAGTATTATCTACATTCATTCCTAATTCCTTCTTTACTCCATGAGGCATAATATTAACTGCTGCTCCAGAGTCCAACATACAATTCTTAACTAATTTATTGTTTATCAACAAAGTCAAAAAGAAAGGGTCTACTATAGTAGTATCTTCATTAATAGATGTCCCTAGATAAATAACTGGTAATTCTTCATTATCCTTTTTTTCTTTGGAATCATTTTTAACATCATTTATTGTTTTGAGCGTTTCTTTCCTACAATCAGTTAAGTTCATCATTTCCATTAGAGGGACAAATTTTTTTACCTGAGATAATGCTTGAGACATGAATGAAGCATAGTTAGAAATTTTCTTACCATGCTTTGCTTGTCAACCGGTTTGCTTATCTTTAATTTTTGATCAACTTTCCTCTTAGGGGCCTCCACCTTTCCTTTCTTTGCCTCGCTACTCTTGTTTAAAATTTTAAACATTCCTACCGCCTATTCATGGCCTAAATTTACAGTTTTTTTCCTTAAGTGATAGTTGCTATGAATTTGTTCCAATGCTGCCATAGTGTATGCCTCTTTTTCTTCTTTTTTTGACCCTCTAAATTCAAGATTCTCATCATTGTCCGAAAAAACTTGTTGCTCTTGTTGGTATCCCAACCTTCTATAATCTTCATTTGGCACATAATCTTCTTCAGAATCATCACTATTCGTTGCCCAAAATGGGTTGGATGACATAGCATTTATCATGGGTTGTTCTTCATCTCTCTGATCTTTTTCTTCTAAAATTTTATGTGCTATTAGACACCTTTCTTGTGGATGAGGTAATTTGCATACATCACGAGGCTCATCTTCTATAAAATGATTATTCCTTTTAAGTGGTTCTGGAGTGTCCATTTGTTTTTTCAAAGGTTTTCCATCCTTCCAGTCAGTGTGATAAGACATGTCTTGCAACCTGTACCTATCATTTCTATTAAATTTTTTGTCATTTTTACCTTCTTGAAAATGACTTTTATTTGGTTGTAAATTCTTTACCAAACTCACTAATTCATCCATTCTATCCCTTTCCTCATTCTGCTTTGGGGTTGTAGGGTTGAAAAGCCTAGGATCATTTATTTTATCCATTCTCCCAGTGACTATCCTATTACTTTCAATAGTTAATACATTTTTAAATGCTTGCAGCAATGTTGTCGAGTTATGAGACCTTATCTCATAGTTTGCCTTGACATCAAAAGTTGTTAGATAAAAAGTTATTAAAAATGAATCCATTGGGCGAATATCTTTTGGAATTTTATTTAACACCCTGTTAAACCTTTTGTTGAATTCTTTCACTATCTCATTCACATTCTTTTTTATGCTAGTTAATTTGTGAGATGCAAAAGATGGATCTCTGTGTTCTGCAAATTCTTCTAAAAACTGATTAACAAAATCATTCCAATTACTAATAAATCCTTCAGGAAAATTTTTGTACCATTCATCTGCACCATCTTTTAGGGATTGCACAAAAAATTTCATAGATACATCCTCATAATTGTTTTCAAACTCATCGATTGTATTTTTTAAGTCAATCACATGTTGTTCTACTGATTTAACTCCGTCGCCATTAAATTTGGGAATAGCAGACTTCAATTCATTTGGTATCGGATTAGGATAACATATAATATTTGAAAAATTCAATTGTCTATATCTTTCATTAACCATAGGAAATCTGAAATTTACTTGATTTCTAATTTGACTATTATTCTGAAAAATTGATTTTGGCAATTTGGGTTACCTCTCTGGTTTTGACCTCCTTGATTTCCATATTGGCTGGTGTGAACTTGCTGGGCCACATTCCCCTGATTATGTGAGTATCCTCTATACCCATGTTGTATGTAACCACCTTGATATTTCTCAGAACTCTGATGACAATGGTTTTTTATCTCAAATCTCCAAGCTGGTTATTAGTTCGGAGACTTCTATTTTGTTGGTTCTGATGGTTCACATTATTGTTTGTGATACCATTATTCTGATAGTAACTAGTTTTCTGATTATGATGTTCGTGATTCTGGTTCTATGTATTTTGCGCGTGCTATGGGTTTAAACCTTCATGCCAGCCACGATAGTGATGCTCATCACCATTCAGTTTACCAAGGTCGCGTGAATTGCAGTGGTGTGGTGTTGATCATACTGTGGGATATATGCGCCAACCTTGTCATGTGCACAATGTTGTTGATCATTCCAATTATCAGGAAAATGACTTGGGTTATTCTTAAATGGCATGTATTTAGTGTACTATGCTGGTTATGCTGCATTTGCATACTGTATTTGTTTTGCATATCATACCTGTTTTTCTTATAATGTTGGCTTGGGTTAATGTGCACTTTTACGTGGTCTTCAAATTTATATTGATACACATGTTTACTGCATTTATTTTTGTCTTGTATCCATCCTACATAATTTTGCACAACATCTCTAGATTGTGCATTATCTCTGCATCGCGTGACTCAATAAGGCTGCATATTACCGCCTTTGATCTCCTTGCAATCTTCATAAGGTTGCACGTGTTTGTTTCCCTTGCCTTGCGAATGAACCTCAGAGTGTTGTACATTATGGTTCTGCAATTGATTAGTATCATCCCTGCCTTGTATACAAGTTCCAACAGACTGTGTATTACCATGCTCCATCTCATTATCGTATTGATTACTATGCTGACGCGCATGTCTATGATGCGCAAGCTTACCAAAATGTTGGTCTTGCTGGTACTCGTTATAATATGTGGGACTGCCACCAAAATGACACTGGTTTCTGTTATGATGTTGCCTCTCATTAACGTGGGTTTTAACGTAATCCCTACGTTCTTGTTGTGCCATATCCCCAGGGTGTTGCATCTTGAAATGACTCTGATCATTATCTTTGCATTGCGTAATTTCATAAAGCTGCACATGTTTATTAATGTCACCTTTGGCCTGCGTATAATCTCTATACTACTGTGCATGCTTGTGCTACTCAAGATTATGGTAAAATTGGTCGTCTTCATTGTTTAGATTATTTATATTATTCTTTTGGTGTGCGTTGTAACTCCCTCCAGTGTTAGTATCAAATAATGGATTCTTGTAAGTATTGTTTGGAAATTGTTCAACATCATTTTGTTGCCCACAATTTCCCAGGTATTTAATTCTGCCACCATCATTATCATGCCTATTTTTTTTTATCATATGTGTTGTGCAGGGTATTTGAATGTAAATTCGTGAAAGGATCAGTGTTATTTTGTCTATGAGGAGGATTATATTTTGGAATCTTATTGTTCTGATCAATCCTCATTTCAATCGATGTATTAAGTTTTGTACTTCTAGGGGTGATTCAATGTCCTCTGAATCCCCATTCTTTTAAAAATCTCATTAGGTTGTCTTTTGAATGCTCTAATAATTCCTTCATCCTTTTTCTCCAAAGCAATCATTCCTTGTGCCATAATACCCATAATTTCATCTTCCTGAGTTTGCTCTTCATGTTCAAGAATATCATCATTCCTTGAACCAAGGTACGGGAATGGATTTTTAGTCACTTTCGTCGACAGGGATGTGATGGCTTGAATCTGGGAACTGCTTGCAAGAAAATATTCGCTCATCTATTTAGAAAGTGTCTTACATGGAACGTACAACATCTTCTTTTTGGAATTCTTATTCCTCTTCTTCGGTTTTAATTCAATGAATTTAGCTTGTTTAAGGGATCTCCTTCCTAACATATACTTCTCTCAATCTTTCCTGAAACTGAAATTTAGAGTCGTTGCCTCACTTTCTGTGAGGAAATAAACTGTTCTGAGTCTTCTCTCCCAATAGATTCTTACTCAAATTTACAATTGTAACCAAAAATTCTACAAATATCCTTCATAGAAAGCTGTCCCCAGTAGAGTTGCCAATTTTTTGGTGCCCAAAAATGATGGATTCACTTTTGGCCAACTAAAAGGTATAATGGTGATGCACCACTTGATACCTTTGCAATTTTGGCTTAAACAAGCCAAGGCTGGTAGGCCTAATTTCACTTTAAACTATCAAATTTTCTATGTCGCACAACTGCATACACAAACAAAGTTCCTCCCAAGGTGGTGAATTATCCTTGGAGGAAAACAACAAATTTCCTAATAATTTCTAATATTTAAAGCTTAAACTAAATTGGATAACCACAAAGAATCCTAATTGTAAGGCTTTGAAATAAATGGTTTAATGATTGCAAACTACAAAGCATGAACTAATATAACAATTTCCAAATAATGATTAGATCAGTGCCTTCTAAAAACTTGGGCTATGGAGTCCGATAACTTTCAATCTTACGTATGATCGGAGACAGTTTTAAAAAACTTGCTTTAATAAGACAAGGCTGTCATCTCAAGGGCTTCCACTTAAAATCAAACTCAAACCATATTACATGGTTAGTCTTATCAAATTTAACTATGTTCAAGAGACCGACAAAAACAAAGGAAGATTCACAGATCTTTCAGTTGATATTCAAACTGTATATTGATTTTGAGTTATAACATTCAGGGAATTTAACACAATAAAACATTCTATAAGATAGAATATCCGAAAGACTAATTGAAAACATATAACTTATAACCATAGATAAAAATAAGAGCACTTATCTTTATTGATAATGAAAAACTGGTACATAAAAGTTCAGGATTGCAGTCGTGAATTCCATCCCTATCAGGAGTTTCAAAAAATATTCTAATTGTATTCCTTATGAATTTCAAAAAACCCAATATTTATATTTGTTTTGAAAATTTCCCATGAAAGGTCATACCCTTTCATAAATACCTAATCCTACAACTACCCCTAAATAATTACAATATTTTAACCATATAATGGTTTAAGGGAATAAAACATTTCCCGTATTTACAAATATTCAAATATGTATTTGCCAAATCCTTGGATAATTTGCTCGGTTGTCATCACCTATTTTGGATATAAATAACCTGCTCACCAAATCAAAAATTAGGTAACTTTAAATAAACTTTGACTTAGGGCTCATTATAGGTTAATATTATTTTCAAATTTCTAAAATGACCTCTATATCAAATATAAGTCTTAATAATATCTAATATTTTTAAAATCAATAATATATCAAAATTAAATTATCAAAAGGGCTATAAGATTAAAAAAACATTTGTTACAATGTATAAAAATGTCCTTTTGAGAAAATAAGAAAAGTACTAGTGAAATTTAAAAATTATTGTACTTATCAAAAGTACTCTTTTATTCACCAAAATACAAAACCCTAAAATCCATTCACCTTGAAAACACACAAAATATCATATTAATAAGAAGGGACAATGTAATCTATGTTTTAATTCAATTTTGATTTTTAGATAAGAAACATTTAAACAAGTACATTTCCCTCTTATCAACAAAAAATTCCAACCCTAGAATGTATAAGGGATAAAATTTACCATAAGATGACATTTAAAAGATTTTCAAAGTGTAAAAGAATATTTGTCTTATATGGATACAAATATGTTTCTAAATTCTAGGGCATGATAATTATAAACATTATGATTCACCCTAGAAATAAAAAGAATTACAATACAATACTTACCCTAAAATGATATCTCAAATAATTTACATAGGGTAATATGACATATTGTATTTAAAATATTTTGAAAACCTAAATTTATATGCACTTTACTATTACAAAATGTCAAAAGTATCATGAAAATGTCAAATGATTTTAGTTTTAGCAACATTTTAAAGAATTTGAATCAAGCAAATATAATAACATCATCAAAATACATACTTCAAAATTATTCACCCTATTATGATATTCTACTTAGTAATTTAGGGCAATCAAAACAATGCTACAAAAAAGAAAATCATGTTTATGAAAAGCAAAATCTTATCTTAATATAAATTCTTTTAATATTACATAAGATAGAAGTAATGAGATAATACGCTTTTCTCTAACAAATAATTTCAAGAAATCATATAGAGTAACTGGTTAGAGAGGGAAGGGTAGGTAGGGGTAGTTAGGGGGTTAGTTCAGGAGGTCGAGTGTTCAACTCCCTCTAACCACCCTTTTTCTCTATTTGTTTTATCTCAAGTTATTTTCCAAAACAATAAATTCCAAAAGAAATATTTCTCTAAGGTACAATGCTATAGATGTGACAAGTTTGGTCACAAAGCAAAAAATTGTCTTAATCGGAACAATCTTCAAGCATCTATTGCAGAACTAAAAGAAATTGAATCTTAACACATTATATGATTTATGAATGTTCAATAACACATAATTAAAGATGTTGTTACATAAAAATCATTCATTATCAATTAAGATGCATAGATGACAATCATTTCTTTTTTTTTCTTGAAATTTCTCGATTTAAAGAAATCTTAAAGAGGAACATTGGTGTCATCATGATTATCTCCCCTCTCATCAGATCTCAGTGCATGGCTAGTTCTTTGTCGATGCAAAGGGGGGTCCTCTGCAATAACAAATAAAAGGGTTAAATTAAAAAAATTTCATTATAACTTGTTACAAGTATTTCAGTACTCTAAAGAACATAATTGTGGTGTTCTTTACCTGCTCTAGTCACATCATCAACTTCTAGTTCATTTAGTCTGGCCTCAACCTCAACGTGCTCGTGAACATCGGCCTCTAAATCCTCTACAGCTACAATACAAAATGTTACATTAATCAAAACACCTATTGCAATTAAATTTGTAATACTACACCAATCAATTAAAGATGTTTACTTGTATTAATAATTACATATAAAAATTTGAATAGCAAATGTATACCTCAATTAGTGTGATGCGCACCCAAACCAACTTCATCATGCGCAGGTGGTGTACTAGAATTGGCAGGCTGCATTCCAATTTCATATGCACTATTATCATTGTTTTCTTACTTAAAACAAATATACTCACTTTATGTTGAAACTTAACATCAAATAAACTAATTGGTAAATTATTCAATTTGAAAAAATCATCATTTAGCTTACTTACCATGACGGATCAGTAGAACCTTGTGCACTCATTTCTCGTAATTGTTCAACCACAACTCTATAGCCTTGTTGGTAGCCAATTCTCTTGTACTCTTCTGAGAGACTTGTATTGAACTCCGCACCCTATATTTTTTCTTGGTATCATGATTTTTTATTTCATTGTTACATCAAAACAAAATTGATTGCAAATTATAAATATTTATATACAATTTTTCATTTACTAAGACTTACAACTCGTGCATCAAGTTTCGAATAACCACCAGAGCCGAGCTTGTGTTGGACGTGCTTTTCTAGTCTTGCCTTTGTTTCCTTTGATGTGTTAGGAAATCTATGAAAATTTTGAAATATGTTAGTTCATATAAATATAAAGAGTATTTATTACATTATTACATTCTTAACAGTATCACATACCTTCTCTTGTTTTATGTTGGTGTATTTCCTTTTTTTCTTTTGCTTCTCTCCTTCGCATCCAAAATAAGATTTTGCCACTCTAAATCAGGAATGCATGGGGGATGCTCGTACTTCAGGTTGTTTTTTAACGTACTCTTGTACTGGTCCATAATATACTTCAAACATAACCCAAATTTCTCAAGGAGCCTATTTTTCTCAAATACACGAGGTCCAAATAACTTTGTCATACTCTCTATGAGATCATCCTTTAAATTTTTATCTTGGACATTCCGCCTTTTAAGAACAAAAACATTGTTACACTCATAAATGAACTGAACTTACCTTTAATATAGTTCAAGAAATGGATGAAAGGAAAACTATCCTAGCAATGATATGAAATCAAACTAGTGGATTGGGGGTTTAGTTTGGATATGTTCCACCATTTACGGAGGGTGGACCCGAATATCTGCAAACACTCGTCATTAAGTTTATCATACAAAATATCATTCCCTGCAAAATAATCATGGGATCATTATTCAAAGGATATAATAGTATAAAATAAGAAGACAATAGATGTAAGCTTCTCATATTGAATGCAATGTGTAATTAACATATGATTGTATATAAAAGAAAGGTCCAATATTTAAAGTACCTAGAAGTTTGGCTACTTTCAAGGAAACTCCTTCTTCACTCACAAGAAACACGAAATCCTTCATTATTCCTGTACTAGGAATACGAGTATATCCAGGAAATTCCTCATCATGTGATGCATCTCTTGTTGCATAAATTGAAACCATTACGAAGTGCCCCCAAGAAAGAATACTTCAAGGTAAATAAACATGTAAATAATGATATAGAAAATGAAATTTTTATGCCAGTAGGTGGTGCCATAGCATCTGTGGCCATGTTGCATGTTGCCAACATTGTAGGCAGCATTACATCTGGGTCTGTCCTTGTCTGAGGTGATGATAACATATGATCATTAACATGTGCTGAAGAATAATATTGTTAAAGCATGATAAAAGCATGGACTATCATGGATAATATTCTTAGAGCGTAAAAAAATATAGTTGAACATGCAATCTACCTGGAGCACCTACAGTACCCTCATCATGGCCACGAGGTTCAAAATTATACAAAAAAAAAGTTGTAAAAACAACACATCCACTTATTTTTTTAAAGACATAAAAGACTAGTATAACATAAAAACTATTATTGAACTTTTTTTATAATTAAAAATTACATTAATACTTACTTTGAAATTTTGAGCTCAGTGCATCAATACAGTCACCCTCTTTTGTGACTCAGGAGTCAGAGGGTATATAGATGACAATTGAGACAATCTTTTTCCAATTCTTTGGAGGCACTTTTCAATTGCAGTGGTCGGGTCATCACAAGTTGCAAAATCAACATCTAGGTCCTCGTCAAAGGACTCCTCCTGTGGGAATGTGGGTTCCTTTCCCTTTCTCTGATGACCACCTGTCTATGACAAAAATATTACTAGCACTATTAAAATTACTCCAAAACAGTGATGAAAAGAACATAATAAAAAATACTATTTAACATTTTACTTCTATCTAATTTGTAGTACAATAACAAAGAGGTTTACCTGCTGGGAGGAAGAAGTGCCTGTAGGATCATCACTGTCACCTCTATATGGTTTCTCTATATCGTGGCCCTGTGTTATTATTTAAAGTTAACCAATAATTAGAAAGGAATAGATTAATAAATTTCATTAGAAGATGATGATGGAGATGAGGTAGATGGTGAGGAGACTCTCTAGATGGGGCTGGTTTTGGAGGGCTTGTTTGTAGTAGTTTGTTTGGATGAATTTCCTTTCCTAGAAGGATTAGATTCAACATTACAAAAATAACTCAAATATAAAAATGTTAGCAAAAAAACTCAATTATTTAATGGTACATAGTGTGTACCTGCACCCCCATGATAGTGACATCATTTGTATCTATGTGATTCAAATTGTAATCAATAAGCACCTCTTCCCCTACACGTATTGATTTTATCGTACATACAAATACATAATTTTCCTCCCGTGCCTCAAATATGCAATTGGGTTGCTTGATAGTTGACATAGGTCACATACTATTTATAAAACCTACAATATTCCTTGATTCTTTTGGCCTCCAGTCAATGTATATAGCCACTCTTTTACTTTGTTCATTATCTTTTTGTTGAATATAATTTTTTGAGATTGCATACCAACACATACTTTTTTATATCGAACAATCTACATCCAACTTTTGTAATCGTAACAAGGTCCAACATACTCCTCCAATTTGATGACTTTGTTGTAAGAGACCTTTATGTCATCCATGGAAAATAGGCCCAAACCATGTAATGACGATAATGTTATGAGATATATCTTGCCTTTAACACTAAAATTGATGTTTATTAGAGGAATTTCCTTGGGGACCCATTGTTTCTATAGATGTTGGTACCTAATGTATGCACCCTAAAATGGTCGCCTGGACTATGGGCCCCATTTATCAATTTATCAAATTCTCGAATCAATGCTTTGCAACATTTTCAATTCAAATCAATTTCCTTGATCAAATCATAATTAATTCAATTATTTCAATATTTCCTAAGGTTTGATCATTTTTATTTAATTAAAATATGTAATCTCCCTTTTAATTAAATTAAATTCATCTAAATTAAATTTCTCCCTTTTAATTAAATAAAATTCTTCTTATTTAATTAAATTAAATTCCTCCTATTTAATTAAATAAAATTCTTCTAATTTATTTAATTAAAAGAAAACCCCTCTTTTAATTAAATAAATAAAAATCTCCACTTAAAGCACTTTATTTGATGAAAAAGGAAATAAATTAGATAAAAGTAAATAAAATCCATTTTTCTTCACATCCTCCTAAGTGGTGGGATTTTTGCCTCTTAATCATAGCCTTTGATTTTTGCCTCTTAATCTCAATCATTCACTTTCATTTAAAAGGAGATCTCTCTTTCTCATTCATAGATCATCTTTTTCATAGTATTGTTATGCTGCAGGTTTGGAGAGCAATTTTGGAGGAGGATTTGAGCACTCAAGCTTAGATATTGCAACTTCTCTCTTCTTGTCTTCTTATTGCATCCATGGCTATTCATATTAGATTAAATTCATATTTTCTTTCATAGATTAATCTTGAATTTGTATATTTCCTTTCATAGAATAATCTTGCATTGTTATCATATAGATTAATTTCCTTTCATGCATTGCAATCATATAGAATAGTTTTCATTTTCATGCATTGAATCTCTCATTTCATGGTGTACTTGCATAGGCACAACTAGGTCAATTTGAGGCCCTTCATCACACACCTTTGCACTCCATGACTAGGGAGCTATGAGTCGATATTTGAGGCCTCATTCTTAAGCAACCTTGGATGGAATGACCCATAGAAGTGTGACACATTTTCATCACACATTTTTGGCGCCCACCGTGGGGTATGAGCTCCTGATTTTCTTTCATTTTATTCAAATTTTTAGATTTTATAATATTTACATGGTTATTTTATTGAAGTTTTCAAACCTAACCCTTGTGTAGGATGAGTTGAAGACAAAAACTAGGGTTTTTTGAAAGATTTGATCATATCTCCTAAATGGCTTGGAGTTTCGGTCTGAAATTCTTTTTTAGGTTGGTGAAATATCAAAGAAGCTTCAGTAAAACAATCAAAATTTTCTGAGGTATTTTGAATTTTTTATAATTTTTTCTTTATTTTTCATAAAACCTTAATTTTTGGCACAAATCAGCAAGTGCTTAGGAAATTTTTACATTTTCGGAAAGGTATTTAAATTCTATAGGGGATCTATTATTTGATTTTTAAATTTGGATGCAATATCATAGCTCATTTGGTCAATTTATCAAAACTGGTCTATTTTGAGAAAATGGCTCCCTAGGGCACAAATGAAAAAGATCTTTTTAAAATTTTGACATTTTTGGAAAGCTCTCTATTTTTTAATAGGGGTATCTTTTTTGTATTTAGGATTTGGGATCCGAATTCATGGCATATAAGTCCAATCATGTTGACTAGGTCAAAAATCAAAATTAAAAAAAGGGCATTTAATGATTAGCTTGCACTTATTTTTCACATGGTTCAATGCATGATGTGAGTTGTCATATGGATTATTTTCTGGTTATTATTTCTCCTAACAATTGATTTTCAGATCTAACCCTAGGGTTTGCATATCTTGTTTGCTTGTTTGCTTGTCTTGCTTGTTGGATAGTTCGTGGGGATTGTTTGGACTTGAGTGGATAAACAACAAAACGATTCGTGTTGCATTGGATTTGAGGTATTTTTTTTATCTCTATAATATTTGGATTTTAGAAATAAAATGAACATCTTATGTGTTTATCTTGAGTGTTTCTTGCTTTCATAGATCACATTTCCAATTGGTGCTCTAAAAATGGACCTAGATTTGCTTTCTTGCATATATGTTTCACATAGTAATTAGGCCCAATGAACACTATTTGTGGTGATCTTGAGAGAGTGCGCTTCATTCACTTTTCTTACATGTGAAGCTCTTCTTGACGATAGATCCCATTTTAGGTAGGGAAGGATTTTTTTTTATCTCATTGGTCAACTTGATTTGGGCTTCAAATTTTGGCGATACTTTCTCTCTTTGGGGAGATTGGTGTCATTTGTTGTTGTGTGAACCTTGGATGAGGTGATTTCAAATTAGTGGGTCAATTAAGCTTTTTTTCTATGTTTGGGTGAGGTGAAGAGGCTAGAGGATTATGCTCTTTTCCCTTTTGGGAGAATTAGAAACTTGGAACCCTTGAATCCAAACCAAGTCCTGATGTGGTCCATATTGTGAGTCTTCCTTGTTAGAGAGGGTTAACTGTAGTGGACATTCCCTTTATTGGGTAAACCATATGGACAGAACCTCAAGCAGTAATAGCCATTTTCACCATGGTATCAACAACCGCTATATAAATGTCCTTGTGGAAGAAATCTCCACAGGTGTAGTTTCTTGTGGGTTGTCAGATCTCCTCAGCAACTCCTGATTAATTAAATTCTCAGACTGTGTCAAAACCTCGATACACCGGGATTGGATTTCACCCACTTGAGATTGCAAAAGTTGTAGAGTCAAGCCATTACTAAGAACCATAGTGCAACAAACTTTTTTTTCTAGGACTATGTGCGTGATTGAAAAATATTTTGAGAACATACACGAGCAAAATTTTTATGGAGTAGAATACTATGTCACTATCCATGTTCATGTGCAAGGTTGCTTTGTCCCTTGCTCATTGTTTGAAGACATTGATTTCTTGAACTCCCTGATTGTTGTCTTATGTGTCTGATTCATGATAAAATCTATTAATACATCTAGTTGGTTAATTAAAACAATAAAAAATTTAGTTCTGTGTCCTTTCCTCACGCGAGAAAATTGTTTCTTGACGTCGTTCACTACATTTCCTTGCGCGATATCTTGCCAATTTGTTGTTATACTGTCACACCGGTCTGGTCTTTCCTCGCACACCTGTGCATTTTGTCACATGGTCCTACACAATTCCTCACGCAAGAGAGCATTTTATCATGCGAAATTGCCTTTCAGTGAGCTGTTTGCTGTCCTTTTTGAGCCTATTTAGCTTGCTGCCATGTCATTTTTGGTTTTCTGGGTTAATCCGGGTCAAATTGGATTACTTAACTCACTATTAGAAGCTTTTTTTTTTCTTAGGATTCTTGTGTTTTACCTCTTGGATTAGCAATCTTTGGTTTCACAAGTGACCTTGCTTGGCACTTGGTGAGCTAGAAACTGTCCTTGTTGAAAAGATAAACCTTTAGATTCCTTGATAACACACTTGGAGAGTTTTGGTAGTTTCTTGTCCATTCACTTCCATAAAATTTCAATTTCAATCTCAATTAATTTGGGTAAGACCATCCTCCTGATCCATAACGTGCTAGGGTATCCACCCAAATTTTTTGGGCACCTCTGTGGCACTGTTGGCTTATGCCTCTTTGCATTTTTCTATCTTATCACCTCCTTTTGGATAAGTTAATGCCTTTTCTATCCTAGTTTGGTACCAACATTTCTTAGGGTAATCCTATCAACTAGTACCTTTTCTTTCATGCCAATTACAAAAAGATATTAAGTAAATCAAGGAAAATAACCTCAGGTAGTTTTTAACCAATTACCTCTAGTTCAAACTCACCAAAGACATAAGGGAAAAGAACCCATATTTGATCAATCGCCTAGGAATATTTTGGAAGTGTGGTTTGATTCCAAGAGTCATATTAGTGAGTTGGGTATCCCCTTAGCATCTTCTCACTCTTCTATGGACATGAGTTACACAATGACTTGGAGAGAGAAGGAATCCAGAGATAAACATTATGAGGATATGTTTGCAAAGAGTGGACATGCTATTTCATTCAGTGGTTCCTCTCATAATAGTAGACCAACCTCACCCCTTATTTCAAAAAGATATCTAGATGTGCCCAAAGGGCTGAGAGAGAGAGAGGTAAAAGACATGCGTATGATGATGAGTTATCACAACATGAAAGCCAACATGGAAAACCTTATGATGCTCACATAAATACAACTTACACCAACAACTTGTTTCAAAATTTAAGACCAAGCTCACCTACCAATTACATGAGTGACAGACTCAAGAGGATTGAGCATGAAAAGAAAGCATTTCAAGATGAACAAGCTCATAAGGAAGAACAAATTAGATGCCTAGAGATGGAGAAACAAAATTTGATGGAAATGGAAAGAAAATCCTTTCAAGAGGAGAGAGATAGGCTCTTGGCTCAACAACTCAATGATCCATTCAATAATATGCATGTTAGTGGTGGAAATAGTTCTCCTCCATCCACTCCTCCTAGGACTCCATGAATTAGGAGACATTCAAGATCACCATCACGATCTCCTAGCCCTAGAGGAAGAGGAGTTTCTAGACATGATCATCATAGGCGACAAACCCCTCCTACGAACTCAAGACCATATTTACAACGTGCTCATTATGGTTCACAATATGGAGGTAGTAGCTCGGGCTTTGATCACACCCCCCAATATTTCATGCAAATACAACAAGAACCACTTTTTCAATAGTATGTGGATAAATATGTGGACAAAAAAAAGGATAAGTTCCTAGAGAGTCTAATCAACAAGGGTGCCAGGGTTGTTGGAATAATGACACATTTGGCATCAGTGAATGCACTTAGTGAAAATACTTATTCGGTTTTGAATGCTTACCGAGCTCATCACTCAGCCCACAGCCTATATCGAGCATTCAACAAAGCTCACCGATCAAACAGTTCAAACCGAGCAGTAAGGAAGTCACCGAGCATATGAGAAGAACAACAGTTATCGAGCAGACGGTAGTCACCGAGTCATCAGTCGAAGACAACCGAGAAGTCAATTTCTACCGAGTCACCAGTGGTTACCGAGTGACAATGTATTTACCGAGTCACCACAGCTACCGAGTTCCAAGCTACACTTCGGGACTAGTATGGACCGAGCTTCTACTCTTACCAAGAGCATGACGA
>MU227287.1:907444-921430 GCA_018584345.1 Thuja plicata
AGTGCATACTTCATTGTATGTTTGTAAATCCTCTAACAAGGTGGACCTAGCAGTCCAAATTTCTTCTAACAGGGCAGATCATCAGAAGTGATCATTGTAAGCCTTAACCGGCCAACTTTATACTGCAGTACCAAAGTTTTGTGGGTACCATCCCCACCCCAGTTTTACTTTCTATTTGGAAGGTTTCTGGGTTACCAATCTTTGTGTTATGTGTTATAAATGATTACATTTTCATGCATGCAGTAGATTAGATGAATGAATGGTTAAAGAATATAAAAGTGTAGAAATACTTTAAAGTTTTAAGTGTTACTGATTCACCCCTCCCCTCTCAGTAACTCTGTTAGTCCTGAATATTTCCAACAAGGGTCCCTTACAACTTTGATGTGGATAGAAATATTAAGAAGCAAGGTCCGTCCCAAGAGGAGAAGCTCAATGAAATGCAAAGAACAATAGACCAGATGTCTGCACCTAAGAATTCTTTCTCATTGGACTCGATTTGTCCTAATACTTTTGATAAGACTATTGACATGAAAGAATTTCCTAGGAAGGTTGAAATTCCTCAATATGGCAAATATGATGGGAGTGGAGATCCCCATGATCATGTGTGCTATTTTTATACCACAAGTTTTGAGTTCCATCAAGATGACTCTTATCTCATGAGGTTATTCCCACGAAGTATTAAGGGACAAGCAATGGAATGGTTTACTAAGATAACTTCCCCTGTTAAGACTTTCAAAGAGCTTGTTCATATATTTATTCAACACTTTGCATAAAATGTTTCAAGATCTATCACCTTTTTGGAATTATGTAGCTTAAAGTAGGATCAAGGAGAATCCTTTGTTACTTTCTTGCAAAGGTGGAGATGAAAATGCTCTTTCTATTCGAGAACTATTCCTGATAATGAAAAGATTGACATTCTTTTTAGTAATTTGGTTCCCTAAATTCGGTATGAGGTTAAGAAAATGGTTTTTGATTCATTTGACACCATGGTTGATATCGCATGTAGGATTGAGGATATTTTAAGAGAACAAGGAATTTTGACTAAACATGGAAATAACAACAATGGTCAAAACAAAAACAAATCTAACAAGGATAAAGGGAAAAACCAATATTGGAATAGGAACAAAAAAGTGGTTAATGATGGAGTTGTGGATTCCTCCCAACCTAAAGACCAACTTGTGCTACATTTATCTAGTATTGTTCAAGCTATGAAGCTCAATACATCCACTCAACAAGAAAGTAAGCCAAGCTACCAAAGTAAGCCTAAGAGTGAAAAATGTCAATTTGCAAAACTTGGTGAGTCATATGAGAAAATTTTAAAGAAACTTATTGATAACAATCTGGCACATCCTCAGAATGCTTCAAATTTTCATATACCTGAAGTTAAACCACATTGGTGGAAGGAAAAATCCTATAGCATATTTCATAATGGTATTGGACATGACGTTGAACACTATTGGAGATTCAAGCATATCATTCAAGATCTCATTGAGAGTAAACAAATTACAATAGATGGATTGAACACCAACATCGATCACAAGGCATTCCAGGAACCTTTGCCCAAATATGAAAAGGGGGAGACCTATAAAGTTAAGAATGGAAAAGCTGAGATCAATTATACTTACACAGATGTGGAGAATACTATCAACATGCTTGAATTTGTGGAAGAAAATGTTAATATGATGAGTGGAAGAGATCCTTATGGTTATGATCTAGATGAAGACTCTCCTCCTATTTTTGACAAAGAACCTGTTGTGGTGCTAAGGGGTCCCAACTCTAGAAGGTCGTCTCAGGCCCTTAATGTTGTTACCCAAAGTCAAGGTCCTATTGTCATTAGAGGACCCAATTAAAGCCAATCAAGTAAACCTAAGAAAATGGCATCCAAGCCTGTCACCTTGAAACCAGCTATTAATCCTAAATCGAGTTATAGTCTTGTTGATCAGTTACAAAGAACCCCCACTCAGATTTTGATCTTTGAGCTCTTAGAGTTGGCCCCAAGACATAAAAAAATCCTTGAGGATGCTTTGCGCATGAAAAATGTCCCCAACAACTTAGATATTGATCAATTCCATAATATGGTTAATCACATTACTACCCCTCATTATCTTGCATTTTCCAATGATGATGATAAAGCTTTGAGCCATCCGCACAATCTTTCCCTTCACATTGAGGTCATGATCTGTCACAGCCATGTCAGGACCGTGTTGATAGATGGGGGTGTTGGGCTTAATATTTGTTCCTTTAGTCTTTTGAAAGAATTGGGCTATTCTGAAGAGGTTATAGATACCAGAAAAATGATTACTATCAAAGCCTATGATGAGGTAGAAAGAAGTTCCAAGGGGTTGGTCGTCCTTCCTATTAGGATTGTCCCTATTTAAAAGGATATTTTATTTCAAATAGTTGATGTTGGACCCCTTGTGTATAATATCTTACTTGGTAGACCATGGATTTATGGTATGCAAGAAGTGCCATCTACCTACCATCAATGTGTTAAGTTCCCCTACAATGGGATAGAGATTTGTATACCTGGGGATAACACTTTATCTATCAATTCAATTTCAGTAGAGGCTCATGTTCCCCTCAATAGAGAAGTAGAAGATTTTGATGCAACCTTAGCTGAATGTAAAGACAAGCTTAAATCAGTAAACCTTGGTATGGGAGGGTATCAACTCAACTCCCTCACAACATTTCTAGTTTCACCTCGGTCTTATGGCAAACCTTCAAAAGAAAAGAAACCTTCCTCTTCAGCTATGACTTTATTTGGAAAATTTGTTGAATCATTAGTGCCTATTCAAGATGAGAAAGAGGAAACATTTGTTAGAGACTGGATCTATAGAGAAGAAAAATATATGCACAATGACAACTTTTCTCCCTCTCCTAAGGCTTATGGAAGAGGGTATACCTTTGTCAAAAAGATGGGCTATCCTGGATATGGCCCTCTTAATCACAATTTGGATGCTAGGTCTGAGCCTCTTGATCATGCTCAATTTGGATGCAAGTATGAGAAGCTAGTTGGCCTAGGATTTGAGAATTACAACAAGCGTACTAATCCTCTCTTTGAAAAATTGGAAAGTGATGATGAACCAGAGTATGTACCTAATTTAACAAATCAACAAGATATGTGTGAAGATTGGGTCCCTTCCACTACTCTCCTTTGGGGAGATTCAGATATTTCAGTCACCCATGCATCAGTTGCAACTTTAGAACAAGAATCAGATATAGAGGATCCTTTGAGAGAATATCAAAGAAAGAATATTGTTCGTTTAACGGAAAGAGAAAGTGATACTTTTGATGAAACTGGACCTTCTACATCAACATGTCCCAAACCTTCATGGTGTAAGCATCCTAGTTGCAGTTCAAATACAAATTCTAATGAGTATGAATGGGACTCTTTTTCAGAGCCCTCCATAGTTGATAGAGATATTGATGTTATTCACACTTTTAGTTCTCAACTCGAGGTAGCCAACGAATCATGTATAGGATTAGAGGTTTTGAACCCATGTGTTGCCTTAGTAGATGATTCTTTGCTTGCTAGGATGAATCCTGATTTGGGTAGCTTAGAGGGATACTTGACAGAATCTGACTCTTCAGTCACCAGCAATAATATCATTCACATTTATAGCCTTGAACCAGTTGTTGACTTACCTCTTGTTCATCTCAACCTCATTGATTGGTCCCAACGCTATCAAGAACCTAAGATTTTAACATTCCAAAATGATTATGAGATAGCTTGTTATCTAAATGCCATTGAACCCGTAGTCTCTTCCACTAGTGAACCAACTACCAGTATGACAGAGCCAGACATCAAGTACCTTAGTCACAAGATAAAAAGAAAAGAAAATCAAAAGAGTAGGTGTTCTGATGGCGAAAACCACTGTGTGGCAGTGTTAGAACCAAAAAAAGTAAAAATAAATGACATATTCGAGGGTGAAAACCTCTCTGAGGTGCCTAGGGATGAGGTACTTGATCGTCTCACCAGCTATTTTCAGGATAGATCTTCAGTGCTTATTGAGCCAAAACAAGCAGTTAATTTGGGTACAGATGAGGCTCCACAAATGGTACACTTGGCTAAATCTATGTCTCCACATGATAAAGAAGCTTACACTAAGTTCTTACAGAAAAAGAAGATCAATTTTGCATGGACTTATTCAGATATGCTAGGATTGGACATAAATCTTATTATGCATCACTTGTCCATAGCTTCAAATGTCAAACTAGTTAAACATAAATTGAGGAAGATGCATCCTCACATAGCTCTTCTAGTCAAAGCCAAATTAGAAAAAATCCTTGGTGCAAAATTTATAAGAGCTATTGCCTATGTTGAATGGATATCAAACATTGTGCCAGTTTCCAAACATGACAAATCCATTTGAGTTTGCATAGATTTTAGAGATCTTAATAGAGCATGCCCAAAGGATGACTTTCTAGTCCCCAATATAGACATGATAGTGGATATGACTACGGGTTATGATATTTACTCCTTGATGGATAGTTTTTCTGGGTACAATCAGATTAAGATAGCTCCCAAAGATCAAGAAAAGATGACATCCACTTGTGCATGGGGTACCTATTGTTGGAACGTTATGCCTTTTGGATTAAAAAATGTAGGATCTACCTATCAACGAGCTATGACAATAATTTTTCATGACATGATGCATAAAAATATGGAAGATTATGTAGATGAAACCTTGGCCAAGTCTAAACAAAGGGATACACACTTAGACAATTTGGAAGTCATTCTAGATTGCATGGAACAATTTCAACTAAGGTTAAATCCTAACAAGTGTGCATTTGGAGTCACCTCTGGAAAACTACTTGGATTCATCATTTCAACAAAAGGAATAGAGGTGGACCCTGAAAAATTTCAAGCAATCATACATATGCCACCTCCTAAAAACATTAGTCAAATGAGGAATCTTCAAGGACATCTTCAATCTATAAGGAGATTTATTTCACAACTAGCAGATAGAGCTCAACCCTTCAACAAGAACTTACATAAAGGAGTCAAATGTGTTTGGAATGAGGATTGTTAAAAGAGAATAGACCAAATCAAGAAGTACTTGGTAAATCCTCCTATTTTAATGCCTCCTATCCTAGGGAAACCACTTATTTTATACATTTCAGCGACAAAATCTTTCTTGGGGGCATTACTAGCTCAACTTGATGAAAATGAGAAAGAAAGAGCAATATACTACATTAGCCGTACTCTTGTTTCATATGAGTTTAAGTACACTAGCATTGAGAAATCTTGCCTTGTTGTTGTGTTTACTTCCCAAAAGTTGCAACATTACATACTTGTGCACACTATACACCTCATAGAAAAAATAGATCCACTCAAATACTTGCTAAGTAAGGCTGTCCTCACATGTAGACTTCCTAAATGGATGATGATACTTTCAGAGTTTGACATAGAGTACATTGAGCATAAAGAAATCAAAGGAAAAGTCATAGTAGATCAATTGGTTGATTACCCAATACAAGATAATGCACCTATTCAAGTTGACTTCCCAGATGAGCATCTCATGTATATGACTGAAAGAACATGGAAGATGTTCTTTGATGGGTCTTTTATGAAAAATGGTTCAGGAGTTGGTGTGTTGTTTGTTTCTCCTCATGGGTACACAATTCATAAGCCTTATAAATTATTGTTCCCATGTACAAATAACATTGCTGAGTATGAAGCTCTAACAAACAGACTTAAGATAGTCATAGAATGGATAATCATAGAGTTACACATCTATGGGGATTCACAACTGATAATCAACCAAGTTAATGATGAATATTAAAAAAAACATGAGAAAATGGTACCTTACAGGAAAATGGTTGATTCTTTGAAATTATACTTCATATTTGTCACATTTCAGCAAATCCCTAGAGAAGAAAACAAAGCAGCTGATGCTATGGCTACACTTTCTTCACTTCTTCAGTTAGAGCAACATGAATCTAGATTTGAATTCCTGGTGGAAGAGCTACATCACCCTATCTTTGACTCCCAAGAAAGCCATGTCATTTGTACACTTGTTGGTCATGAGTCATCCCATTATGGTGCCATTTACTCATATCTTCATGATGGCATTATACCTGAAACCTTTAACCGATTTAAATGCAGAAACCTTACCCAAAATGCTTCTCGCCATTCCCTTATCACTGGTGATTTGTATAGGAGGGTTCTAGATGGAACACTTCTTATATGCTTAGAAAAGGAAGAATCTGAGCAAGCATTAGTTGATATCCATGAGGGCATCTATGGGGGACATTCCAATGGTCTTGTCATGGCCCGAAGGTTGCTTTGGGCAGGGTACTATTGGCCTACGATGTAGATTGATGCAGTATCTTTTGCAAAGTCATGTGAAAAATGTCAAAAACATGGTAACCTGATACATGCTCTAGGTAGGGAGCTCATTCCTTCTATATCTCATTGGCTATTTTAGCGTTGGGCCTTGGATCTTGTTGGGAAGATTCATCCCAACTCATCAAGTGGACACAAGTTTATTATCACTGTTACTAATTACTTCACTAAATGGGTAGAAGTTGTCCCACATTCTGTTGCCTCAGGCAAGACAATCTCTCTATTCATTTTGAACCATATCATTTGTCGATATGGAGTGCCTTCCAAGATTGTCACTGACAACGGAGGCTAGTTTAAAAATAAGGACCTTAAACAACTCTGCAAGAAATTCAAGATTAAACAACATTGGTCCTCCATTTACTTCCCGCAAGGAAATGGTCAAGCAGAGGCATCAAACAAGACCATTCTTAAAATCTTACATAGAACAGTCTGTAAGAATGGTAGAGGTTGGCATTTATAGATAAATATGGCTTTGTGGGCCTATAAAACAAGTATTTGTACTCCTACTGGGGCTACTCCTTTTTCCCTTGCATATGGCGCTAAAGTAGTGTTATCTTTGGAGGTTGAGATTCCTTCACTTCAAGTTTCTCTCCATGGTCTAGTTACAGATGAAGACTACTGTGCCATGAGACTTCAAGAGTTATAACTTCTAGATGAGAAACATCAAGCATAATTTGACCATATGAGGGTTTATCAATCCAAAGCCTTCAAAAAAAGGTTCACCCTAGAGAATTCCAAGTGGGAGATCTTGTCCTATGTGAAAATCCTAAGAACCAACAACATAGAGATCAAAAGGGCAAATTTGAACCTAATTGGTTTGGACCTTACATCATTACAATAGCTTTTGGCACAGGTGCTTATTTACTGTCTATAGAGGAGGGAGAACATCTCCCTGATCCTATCAATATCTTGCACCTGAAGAAGTTCTATCCATGATGCCCATTCTGTCTGGGGGCATCCTTTTGTACATAATTATTGATCCTAAAAAAATCCCAAAAAATTATATATTGTCAAAAAATTCTAAAAATTGAAAAATGTCCTGAAAAAATGATCATCTTAGTGAAAACCTAGAAATAGGCACTTTGATGTATCTACAAAAAAAATTATATATTCCAAAAATAAATAAAAAATTAAAAAATTAAAAAAATAAAAAAAATAGAAAAAGTGCCTTGGTGAAAACCTGGAAATAGGCGCCTTGGTAGCAAAAATTCAAAAAAATTATAAAAATTCCTGAAAAAAAAAGAAGAAAAAAATAAAAAAAATGAAAGAAAAAAAATGTAATAAAATCCAAGTGGTGAAAACCTGGAAACGGGTGCTACTTGAGGCCTTTGCACCCTTGTTTCTTAGTGCATGTCCTCGACACTTAGCCTTTCTCCATCATGCCTTTTCCTTGTTGCCTTGGTCTGGAATTGGTCTTTGTCTTTGTCTAGGGTGCATAACTGTGTTAGCTTTGGTCTCTTGGATGCGTTGGTCTTTAGGACACCTCACAAATGGTGTTTTTCAACACCACCCCAATTGTATTTTTCAATACAACCCCTGACATCAAGTGCTTTTAAACACTTATCAGTTTGGTCTTACCCCATTTTGTCATGTGATCTTACCTCCTTGCAAGAATTCATTCCTTATCCTCAGAACTCAGTATCAGTTAACACACTTAAATTTTTAAACACAACACTTAATGCTTGAGCTATGTCATGATCTTTTTTTTGTGTGTTGATTGTTATTGATTGTTATTGAGTTTCCTTATCTCATAAGTCTCTCCGGGATGCATACCTAGAGGGCTTGGGGCATGGAACATGTTTTTTTTCTTCCTGGTTTATGCTTCACTATTTTTGCACAACCATTTTGTTGGTCATCCTAGCATCTATGCCTTGATGCGAGTGTGGTTTTTCTATATTAAATTGGGTAAGCTAACATCACAATCATCTTGACCTTTATGTCTTTGATGCTTATGTTATAATCTTTCCACATTCCAATCTGATATAAATCACATTCATATCTTCATGGTTGTGCTTGTGACTAGTGATGATTGTGTGATTTTCCAATGTCCATTAATAATGGCCCAATGATGAAAATAAGTTCCTTAACATTCTCTAATGAATGATGAACACAAAGTCCTATGTTATAGTTGATCTATTGCAAGTACACCTTCGCATTTTCATGTAGCTTGCATTGTTAGACCTCATGTTAGTTTGCATTTTTAGGCTGCATTATGAGTTTGAGAGGTTTTTCTTCATCTTTCTTGTGGACTTTTAATCAACTGTGATGACGTTCTGATCTTCATTTCCTTATCTTCTTTTGTGATCTCATTAAAAAATTTTTATCTTAAACAATTGATTGATTTTGTGGCATTCTCTTTCTTAAGGAAAATTCTCTTTCTTCTCTCCATTTCTTTCCACCTCTTCCAAACTTCTATCTTCCATTCGTTTTCACCCCACTTCTTTTCTTCTAATTCAACCTTGGGGCATAATCTTTCATGCTTGATGATACACCTTGGTTCTGTGATCCTTATATCTTTCATCTTACATCAAGAACTTTATCTTTGGTTTGATTTGATCAAATTTATCAATTTTCTATTTTTCCTCTATCTCATTTCGATTTCGATCACGAGGGGGCAGTACCTATCAAACTTCAAACCTTGATTCAGATTTATCAATCCTATCATTTTTTCTGCTTGGGGAAACCTTGCTTGAGATTCTTATCTTAGACATATCAATTTCTTATTTACAATGGTGTTGACCTTGTCTTTTTTTCAATCAACTTATCTTTGTTTTGTTGTCAATTACTTATTTACAACGGTGTTGATGTCTGTGTTGTTTTGTGATCCCAAATCGATCTCACACTTCAACTACATTCTTTGAATACATGTGTTCCCAGAATGATCACACATTAGTCAAAGAGGGGCAAATGTATGCACCCTAAAATGGTCTCCTGGACTATGGGCCCCATTTATCAATTTATCAATATATAAAATTCCTGAATCAATGCTTTGCAATATTTTCAATTCAAATAATTTTCCTTGATCAAATCGTAATTAATTCAATTATTTCAATATTTCCTAAGGTTTGATCATTTTTATTTAATTAAAAGATTTAATCTCCCTTTTAATTAAATAAAATTTATCTAAATTAAATTTCTCCCTTTTAATTAAATAAAATTCTTCTTATTTAATTAAATAAAATTCTTCCTATTTAATTAAATTAAATTCTTCTAATTTATTTAATTAAAAGAAAACCCCTCTTTTAATTAAATAAATAAAAATCTCCACTTAAAGCACTTTATTTGATGAAAAAGGAAATAAATTAAATAAAAATAAATAAAATCTCTTTTTCTTCACATCCTCCTAAGTGGTGGGATTTTTGCCTCTTAATCATAGTCTTTGATTTTTGCCTCTTAATCTCAACCGTTCACTTTCCTTTGAAATGAGATCTCTCCTTCTCATTCATAGATTATCTTTTTCATAGTATTGTTATGCTGCAGGTTTGGAGAGCAATTTTGGAGGAGGATTTGAGCACTCAAGCTTGGATATTGCAACTTCTCTCTTCTTGTCTTCTTCTTGCATCCATGGCTATTCATATTAGATTAAATTCATATTTTCTTTCATAGATTAATTTTGCATTTGCATATTTCCTTTCATAGAATAATCTTGCATTTTTATCATATAGATTAATTTCCTTTCATGCATTGCAATCATATAGAATAGTTCTCATTTTCATGCATTGAATCTCTCATTTCATGGTGTACTTGCGTAGGCACAACTAGGTCAATCTGAGGGCCTTCATCACACACCTTTGCACTCCATGACTAGGGAGCTATGAGTTGATATTTGAGGCCTCATTCTTGAGCAACCTTGGATGGAAGGACCCATAGAAGTGTGACACATTTTCATCACACACCTAAATGGCACCTCGATGTCACATTTTCTCTCATCATCATAAGAACATGACCCCCCTTGATCAAGGAAAAATTTCATGCGTTTATTGAATTTCCTTCTAGTCTTTTGACCTCTAGTTGATCTCCTTAATTCGTACTTACTACATGTCTCAATTTCTTCTTCCATCCCTATATTTTCTTTGCTTGAGGAAGACATGTCTGACAAATACCTATTTGTTGCTACCTGCATTCCATCAAATGAGAGAGATAGCAAGTAATAATTCAAGGTATTTTGCAAATTGCAAAAGACATTAATCTTTATAGGGTGTATTGGCTTATACCTATCGATCCATGAGACTGTGTGGAATGCTCCTGAAAGGGTTTCAGGTTCCTGCATATGTAATTCAATTATCTTATGTTAGATAAAAAATTCATGATACATATACTAAAAATTACATAGTAAGTACATTAAAAACCATAAGCATCCCATACAAATTAAAAACATTAAAAGGTACATCATGAATTAATTACATCATGTACCAAATGTGTCATGGATCAATGTATTAGTACCATCATTGTCAAATGTGTTATCTGGCGCATGATCATCATCTTCCATGGGATCATAATCTTCAGCTTCAATATTTTCACCTCCATGATCCTCCACTTCCAAAACCATATTCTCCATATTCGCACCTCCATGGTCCATATCATGTGTTTCATATGTATATTAATTGTTAAAAAAATATAATGAAAAACTTACCAATGGATGATAATCAAACCCCCCTTCAATGTGACCATTCTCCCTACAATGTATCTTAGTTGTTTTTATTAGCGATCTTCTAGTGTTTAAGCCCTTACAAATTTTGCAAGGACTCCATCACCTTTTCTTTTGAAGTTAGACCACAATCTAGTGATTGTCTCCCCATTTTGTTCTTCACTTAGATTATCTAACAGGACCCTTCTTCACAAGAAAACAAATCGGGTCAAGTAGACAAGATTCTCAATGGAGCTGCTTTGATAACATATAGATACAAATAGGAGATTGGAGTTAATCATACTCCACATGTGCATATACAGCCTTCACCTATAAGAGTTGATCAGATAAGGTATATGCACAGGTGACAAACATGCAGATTTGACCAAGCACTACTAAGAGCTAGACCCAGCAACAAATGGACTTATAATGATTTTCATAATAGTAAAATTATTTTTGTGTAAGCTCCCAATAGTGATTAGAAAAATATTCATGCTGGCCTTTAGATCTATTTAAAAGTTGGCCATTAGAGCCATTTAAAAGTGTCTAATGCACTAAAAGTGCTAAATATGTAAATTTGCCCAAATTGGAAAAATGAGGCCTATGAAGGCTCATATGGGGTTTAAGAAGGGTGTAAGGTCAACCGATTAGTTTAAGGGTATTCAGGTAGTGTGAGAATGAATGAGAGTAATATATGAGTCTTATATTTCATCTTTTTACTACTTTTAACATGTCTTTCTTGATCCAACCTTCAATAAATCTTGGTTTCTAGCCCTCAAGGACTCAAACATGGAGATTATACCCTATGCCTTACATAAACTCACCAAAGGTTTGAAATGGATTATACATGTTTTAGAACCTTCACCAAGTCCCCTACAAAGGCCTATGAGCATTTTACAAGAAATAATAAGGAACTTGGGTTTCTATGCAACTTTGGACTATTAAGCACAAGAAATTCACAATTACAAACAACTAGGGCCTTCTTAAATGGCCTCTTTTTGAAGGCTTCATATGATTGATTATTATTATGACCATAAATAATGAAAGAACTAGGTACAATTCTATAAATTCAACCAAATTAACATAAACAATAAGCTACTGGCCAAATATGTAAATTTTGAAGGAACCTATGTTTACAATTTGAGCACAAAAATGTTTGTCTATGTCAATAGGCACCTCTGACCTGAAGGGTATTTGGGTAGTGTGAGCATGAATGAGAGCAAGAGAGGATTTTTATGGAGTTTGGTAGAGTAATGAAGTTTAAATAAACAAACTTTTAATTCCTTGCAAACTGTCTATTCTCAGCCATAAGGACACAGTCACTGTGTTCGTGTTCATAAAATATTAATTCTATGAAATATTGATTGGGAATGCATTGAAATAGCATTGGTTTAAATTTTTATTAATTTCCATGTAAAGGTTGTATTATTTTGTGAAGTTTTGAACAAATAAATCCAAGTTTGTATTAACTGTTCCTAGACAGGGTCTTGGTGTGCAATCAACAATTGCTTTGAATACACCATGAATGTATAAGAATCCCCACTTAATTTGGTTAATGTGACATGTGGGGAGATTCTAAAACATGTATGATATGTGCCATATGTATTTGGTTGTAGGGGTATGCAGGGATTGAAGATGAAGATCTCTGATTGAAGAGATATTACTGATTGAGGGTACATGGTGGTCGGACCAGTCAAGGTCTAATAGTTCCACCCAAATGAGGGCCACTTTTTATGACTTGGTATGTCATGATAGGTTACTTTGATGGTTTAGGATCTGTTGGTAGGAGTTGGAAGTGTTTGGAAGTGTCTTTTTGACAAATCACTAGGCTGGTGCACCTAGGAAGGAGGGTTTGGTGTATACAATGGAAGGGTATACCAGAAAGATACATCATTTGGAGGCTAGGAAAAAGAGGTTCCAAACATTTTTTAGTGTAGCATGGTCCTCAAAGGGACTTCATTTTCTTTCTAGGCCAGGTGTATGGTGCAGGAGCATGTAGCCATTTTTATACCTCCTGATGTAATGATCATCTTTTTATGTTTTGGTTTGTGTAAAATAAGGTCCCAAGGACCATTTTTAAGGTATTTCTAATTAATCCATGTCATGGAAGGTCATAGTTGGTCCAAAATGTAAAACTGTACCAAAATTGTCAATATTTCTATGTGAAAGCAAAAGTTTCCAATGAGGCTTCCTTGGAAATTTATGATGTAATAAGGTTAAATTAGCCTATTTTAGGAATATCTAGGTTATTTTATGTTGTTATAAAGTGTTTTTCTATTTATTTTTTCACAAAATGCAAGAATTGCAAAAGTTGCACAATAATTATTGAGCAACTTTTCAAATTTAAAAAGTTGCTTCACAAGGGTCATTTAGTAACAAGTTATTTCCAATGGTACCATAATGAAAAATTTAGTTGGAATCCATTGATAGTATTGAAAATGTGTTATATAGGCCTCAGGAACTCAAGGCATGGGTGTTGATGCAATATGAAAAAATTTTGATCAATAAAGTTGCATATATATCCCAGAATTATGAAATTCTATACACAATCAACCAAATAATCCAAGTTTAAAAGATCCACCCTAGGCCACACGATGGTCTAATTTCTTGTTTTAAAATAATTACAGATCTATTGAGAGGAGAAGAAACACATGTCTCCTACTACTACTCCCATTTCAACCAATTCTTACACTAGCAAATTCAATCATTTTAATTAATGAGATTAATCCAATGGACATAAATTTTACTTGATATCCTTAATTCCTTTAATACGAGTACATTCAAGAGTATCCATTCGTATCATGAATCTCATACACAGTAATCCTTTTAAGTGATTCAATTAAGATTATAATATACTCCATTCTAATCTAACATTGTATCCTTCCCCATAGAATATTACTAGATTTACATTAAGCACTATACATATTAGTATTCTTCTAACATTTCCTTTGCGTTAAAATCTAAAACTTAAAACTAATCTTATAAACTTACATTCATATTACCCAACTAT
>MU227287.1:930552-984341 GCA_018584345.1 Thuja plicata
CTATGTTTTGGTGAGGTGAAGAGGCTAGAGGATTATGCTCTTTTCCCTTTTGGGAGAATCAGAAACTTGGAACCCTTGAATCCAAACCAAGTCCCCATGTGGTCCATATTGTGAGTCTTCCTTGTTATAGAGGGTTAACCATAGTGGACATTCCCTTTATTGGGTCAACCACATGGATGGAACCTCAAGTGGTAATAGCCATTTTCGCCATGGTAGTGACAACCGCTATATAAATGTCCTTGTGGAAGAAATCTCCACGAGTGTAGTTTTTTGTGGGTTGTCAGATCTCCTCAGCAGCTCCTGATTGATTAAATTCTTAGACTGTGTCAAAACCTTGGTGTACCGGGATTGGATTTCACCCACTTGAAATTGCAAAAGTTGCAGAGTCAAGCCATTACTAAGAACCATAGTGCAACCAACTTTTTATTCTCTAGGACTATGTGCATGATTGGAAAATATTTGAGAACATACACAAGTAGCATTCTTATGGAGTAGAAATACTATGGCAATATCTATGTTCATGTGCAAGGTTTCTTTGTCCCTTGCTCATTGTTTGAAGACATTGATTGCTTGAACTCCTTGATTATTATCTTATGTGCTTGATTCAAGATAAAATATGTTAATGCATCTAGTTGGTCAATTAAAATGAACAAATCTGAGTTCTTGAGTGATAAAAACTTTAATGTATCTCCCCAAAGAGTGCTATGACATGTTTCTCAACATCCAAACGAACTTAAATGGTATCAAGTTACACAAAATGACTCTTGGTCTTCTTTCTTCGACATCTACCATGTCTTCTTAGTCTTCCATTTCCATTCTTTCTCTTCTTCTTTCATGTTTCTTGCTCTTCTTCCTAAGATCTTCACATCTTCTTGATTCTTTTCTTCTTATTATCTAGTCTATCTTCTTCTATTTTCATCTATTCTATCACTTCCATTCTTGATTCCTCTTCTTCTAGAACCATGAATTTCAAATATCTTGTTATGGAACCTCTCTTGAGAATAGATGATCTTGAACTTATTGCCCAATTCAAAGAGTGTTATTCCAAAGAGTGCATAAGTGATGAACTTATGGAAAAAATATATAAGAAAGTGAGTGAATTAGGTGCCTTTGCCTGAATCATGCACATGATCTTGTCACAACTTTCTTCCAAACGTCATTCATCTTCTAAATCTTATCATCATTCCTCAGCATCTAAACATATTTCATCTTCTAAATCTTCTCATCATTCCTCATCATCTAAACATTATTCTTCTTCTAAATCTTCTCATCATTCCTCATCATCTAAACATTATTCTTCTTCTAACTCTTTGCATCATTCATAATCATCCAAACATTCTTCTTTCACTAAATCTTCACATTCTTCTTCTTCACAATCTCGTTATTCTTCTACTTATCCCAAGAGTCATATATATTATAGTGAGCAACGTGATAATCCTTGTGATACCTCTTCCATGAAGAATGACATGCCTATTTATGATGACTATGACTTTGATGATCCCACCTATTATGATTCTGATGACTTTGTGGCCTATTCTGATGATGGCTATTATGATGAGATACATAGCCATACTTATGACACTTCTATTCCTAAGAGTCCTCGTCGTGTGCTCGTGCTTACTAGGGATGGGGGTTCAGAGTGGAGATATTGTAATGGTGATCCATATGATTCTAATTTTGAAAGAGACTTTGATGAGTTTCATGAACAATACCTTTTTTATTCTTCTATTGAGGAAGAGAAATTTCACTGTGCTAATTATAAATGTCAATACTATAAGAATTCCTCCTCTAAGAATTCTCATACTAAAAATAAAGATTGCACTCTCAAGAAAGATCATGTCAATGATGAGCCTTTGTTTTGTGATAATTCCATTCCATCCTCTACTTCTTCCAATACTCATACATCTCCTAAAGTTGCCAAACCTTCCACAAATCCTTCATCTGACAGAAATTATAATGCTTTTCATGCAGTTCCCTATAATTATCCTCAAGGGCTACCTCTTAAAGAAACTCAAGCTAACCTTCACTTGGCTGGAAATACTTTCAATAATGCTAAACCTAAAGAGTCTAAGCCTTTACATGCTATAATTCCTACTTCAGCTAATCCTTCCCCATCTCTTCCCAAGTCTCCCATACAATTTCAACATGCTTCCTTGTCCTTAGAAGTGGCTCCATGTCAAGAGGACTCTAAAAATGATAAAGAAAAGAACATAAAGAAAGATCAAGATCAATAAATCTCCATGTATTCCAATCCTCTTTATGATGTCTCTTATCTGCTTCATGGATCTTTTGATCCCTTACACCCTTCCTATTCATTCCACCCTATCTTAAGTCTTCTCCTAAACAAGATCAAGTTACTACTTACACCTTGAGCTTATTGACAATCAAAATAACCTTACCTCACTTGCACTTTCCAAAGATGATACTTCCATTAAGGTTATTAAAAATGGTGTTGTTACTTCCAATGTTGAGCCTATTGAAAATCAAGAGGAAAATTATGCGATTATGCTATCCAAAAATCCTTGTCAAGATCAAAGTCTTCCATCTTCTTGTTCTACCACTCCATGTGCGCTTCCACTTTCTACTCTTCCTAAGTATTTTCAAGCTTCAAAAAATCCTATCAAAGAAGGTTCTTATATTAAATATGTTCATGATCCTATTGGAAATCCTAATGCTCACTCTAAAGATGTTGATGTCCTTGGTTGTCATATACATGTCGATGAACTTATTGATTATCCTTTTGCGTCTTCCACGTCCATCCTTAGACCTCCTCCACCAATACTAAGGGCTTCACATTTTCATTCCATCTTGGGTCCTTATGTCCCTTCACTTTCCCCTCCTAACCCTCCTAATTCATCATCCATCTTGGGTCCTTACGTCCCTCCATCTCCTATATTTCCTCAAGATCAACATAGATGCATACCCTTGAATCCTTTTCATCCATCAACCCATCTAAACCAGTCATATTCTTCTTCTTCATCCACAAGTCCCAAGTCTTTTGGAAGAAACTTGAATGTTCAATACAAGAAAAAGAAGCAATACAAGAATCCATCTAAAAAAAAATATCACCATGTCTCCTCTAATCGACATGGGGGCATAAATTCAAAAGAGATATCTAAGAAGAAAACTATAAGACAAGTATGGGTTCCAAAATCCATCATTGAGGATATTCTCTCTAAATCATCAAAAAGAAATGAAAATCCTAAGACTATATGGATTCCAAAGTCTCTCTTGAAAGAGTCTGATGTTGAAAAACAAGTGAAGTTGACATTCAAGCTTCCAAAGGCTTCCAGTTCATCTTCTTCCAAAAACATTCTTTCATTCCATGCGCCTAAACCGCAACCTCTGCTATCCATTCATCATATTCCTTCATGTATTCCTTCATTAATGCTTCCTTATCCTCTCGCCACCCTTCAAGGTGTGTATTGATGTTGATCTTGCCTTCCTTTCCATCTTCTCTTTCACAATCCTTCCATTCACTATCCTTCTACCTTCTATCCTTTTTCCTCATTTGTCTATTCTTCCTATCTTCCAACCTCACTTGCTTTGCATAAAACCTTATCCTCCATTTTCCTCTTTCATCTTCCTTTCCCTATTAGTATCTTTGAGCATATCATTTTGAATCCTTGGCATATCATGGTTTATCCTTTCAAGGAGCATTATCTAAAAAGCTTTCCTTCTTGCAAAAAATTCAAAAAAATTCAAAAATAAAAAATAAAAAATAATTTTTTTTTTTAAGAGAAATAAATTCATTCTATGGTGAAAACCACTCCCTTGTGGCACCTTGGATATGTACCATGATGAAAACCTGGCAATCAGGTTTCATGTGTAGTTCTTCTACATCTTTCATCCATTTCGTATTCTCTCTTTGATCTTGACAATGTTGATCTATATACAAACATTTGGGCTATCTTGTGAGCTATCTTATAATGACCTTGCTTTCATTCTTTTTATGTTTAGCCTTCATATCTATCTTCCTTCATTCATTTTCGCCTATCACTATCCTTTTTCCCTTTGGTCTTGATCTGAAAAAAAAATAAAAATAAGAGAGAGTAAAATACGGTGCTATGAAGCCTCCAGACATGTCTACTCCTTTGGACTGCATCCTTTCCTACTCTTGCATTATGATTTTGTGACTTATCCTATGCTGGCCTTTCATTGCTTATCCAAATGTACTTTACATGATGTTTCTTTTTCCCTAGCTTGGGTACTCTTGAGGAGTTTTCCTTTGAGAATTTATTCCCTTCATTCTCCTTCATTCTCATGTCTTCCATTTCTTCCACTAGCTTGCTAATCCCTCTTGTCCTCCACCTTGCTAAGAATTGGGACTGCACGATGTGATCTTGCTTGGGAGTTTGATGCCCATTCTGTCTGGGGGCATCTTTTTGTACATATTATTGATCTTAAAAAAATCTTAAAAATGATATATTGTCAAAAAAATTTAAAAATTATAAAATATCCTGAAAAAATGATCATCTTAGTGAAAATCTAGCAATAGGCGCTTTGATGTATCTCAAAAAATTATATATTCTAAAAATACAAAAAAAAATTCAAAAATTCAAAAAATTCAAAAAAATAGAAAAAGTGCCTTGGTGAAAACCTGGAAACATGCGCCTTGGTAGCAAAAATTCAAAAAAAATATAAAAATTCCTTAAAAAAAAGAAGAAAAAATGAAAAAATGAAAAGAGAAAAAATTGTAATAAAATCCAAGTGGTGAAAACTTGGAAACCGGTGCTACTTGAGGCCTTTGCACCCCTATTTCTTAGCGCATCCGTGACACTTAGCATTTCTTCATCATTCCTTGTCCTTGTTGCCTTGGTTTGGAATTGGTCTTTGTCTTTGTGTAGGGGGCATAACTGTATTAACTTCGGTCTCTTGGATTTGTTTGTCTTTAGGACACCTCACAAATGGTGTTTTTCAATACCACCTCAACTGTATTTTCCAATACAACCCTTGACATCGAGTGTTTTTCAACACTTATCAGTTTGGTCTTACCCAGTTTTGTCATGCGGTCTTGCAAGCATTCAATCCTTATCGTCGGAACTCAGTATCAGTTAACACACTTAAATTTTTAAACACAACACTTAATGCTTGAGCTATGTCATGATCTTTTCTTTGTGTTCTGACTGTTATTGATTTCTGTTGAGTGTCCTTGTCTAATAGGTCTCTCTGTGATGCATAGCTAGAGGACTTGGGGCATGGGACATGTTTTTATTTGCTTCCTGCTTTATGCTTCAATGTTTTTACACAACTGTTCTACTGGTCATCCTGGCCTCTATGCCTTGATGCGAGCATGGTTTTGCTATATTAAATTGGGTAAGCTAACATCACAGTCATCTTGACCTTTATGTCTTTGATGCTTATGTTAGAATCTTTCCACATTTCAAATCTAATATACATCACATTCATATCTTCATAGTTGCACTCGTGACTAGTGATGGTTGTGTGATGTTTCCGATATTAATCACATTCATATCTTCATAGTTGCACTCATGACTAGTGATGGTTGTGTGATGTTTCCGATATAACTCGCATTCATATCTTCATAGTTGCGCTTGTGACTAGTGATGATTGTGTGATTTTTCGATGTCCGTTAATAATGGCCCAATGATGAAAATAAGTTCCTTTACAATCTCTTATGAATGATGAACAAAAATTCCTATGTTACAGTTGCTCTATTGCAAGTACACCTTTGCATTTTCATGTAGTTTGCATTGTTAGACTTCATGTTAATTTGTATTTTTAGGTTGCATTATGAGTTTGAGGGTTTCCTTCATCTTTCTTGTGGACTTTTAATCAACTCTGATCACGTTTTGATCTTCATTTCCTTATCTTCCTTTGTGATCTCAATCAAAATTTTCTATCTTAAATAGTTGATTGATTTTGGGGCATTCTCTCTCTTGAGGCAAATTTTCTTTCTTCCCTCCATTTCTTCTTCTTCTTCTTTCTTCTTTCTTCTTCTTCTTTCTTCTTTCTTCTTTCTTCTTTTTCTTCTTCTTCTTCTTCTTCTTCTTCTTCTTCTTTTCTTCTAATTCAACCTTGGGGCATAATTTTTCATGCTTAATGATTTATCTTTCAGTTCTTTGATCCTTATATCTTTCATCTTACATCAAGAACCTTATCTTTAGTTTGATTTGATCAAAATTTATTAATTTTTTGTTTCTCCTCTATCTCATTTTGATTTCGATCACGAGGGGGCAATAGCTATCAAACTTCAACCTTTGATTCAGCTTTATCAATTATATCAGTATTTCTTGAGATTCTTATCTCTGACATGTCAATTACTTATTTCGGTGTTGACTTTGTCTTTTTCAATTGTGCTTATTTTTGTCCTGATGTGTTCCTGATTTGACCACATGTCTGGGTTGTTTTGTGATCCCAAGTCGACCTCACACTTCAACTGCATTCTTTGACTATATGTGTTCCTGAGTCGACCACACATTCGTCAAAGAGGGGCAAAATGTATGCACCCTAAAATGGTCGCCTAGACTTTGGGCCCCATTTATCATTTTTTCATTTTATCAAATTCTTGAATCAATGCTTTGCGACATTTTCAATTCAAATCAATTTCCTTGATCAAATTGTAATTTATTCAATTATTCAATTATTTCAATATTTCCTAAGGTTTCATAATTTTTATCTAATTAAAAGATTAATTTTCCTTTTTAATTAAATAAAATTTATCTTATTTAATTAAAAGATTTAATCTACCTTTTAATTGAATAAAATTTATCTTATTTAATTAAAGTAAATTTCTCCCTTTTAATTAAATAAAATTCCTCTTATTTAATTAAATAAAATTCCTCCCATTTAATTAAATAAAATTCTTCCAATTTATTTAATTATAAAGAAAACCTCTCTTTTAATTAAATAAATAAAAATCCCCACTTAAAGCACTTTATTTGTTGAAAAAGGCAATAAATTAAATTAAATTAAAAATTCCTTTTTCATCACATCTTCCTAAGTGGTGGGTTTTTGCCTCTTAATCTCAACCATTGATCAATTCTTTTTGCCTCTTAATCTCAACCATTCACTTTTCTTTAAAAGGAGACATCTCCTTCTCATTTTCATATCATCTTTTTTATAGTATTGTTATGCTGCAGGTTTGAAGAGCAATTTTGGAGGAGCATTTGAGCATTTGGCTTGGATATTGCAACTTCTTGTCTCATTCTTCTTGCATTCATGGCCCCTCATGTAGATTAGATTCATGTTTATTTTCATAGATTAATCTTGCATTTGTATTTCCTTTCATAGATTTAGCCATGAATTGTTATCATTTAGATTAATTTTCTTTCATGCATTGCAATCATATAGAGTAGATCTCATTTTCATGCATTTGAATCTCTCATTTCATGGTGTACTTGCATAGGCACTAACTAGGTCAATCTAAGGGCCTCCATTACACACCTTTGCACTCTATGACTAGAGAGCTATGGATTGATATTTGAGGCCTCATTCTTGAGAAACCTTGGATGGAATGATTCATAGAAGTGTGTCAACATTTATGCACACAGCTATAGGCCAAACTATCAACACTATTGGAAATTGGATCCACTTTTAGCATGAGAGCAAAGAAGCATATTGAATATGTTTTCATATTTTTTTCCATTGCACTATTATCCAATTTTCCTCATCACCATCTTCTCCCTTCAATTATTTTGTAGGAACCTTATCCCCACATGCCCTAGAAAAGGAGAATTCAAAGTACCCACCTTGCTCCCTAATTGGATAAGGAACATCAATTGCCTTAGGAAAATTGATTCCAATAGACGAAGACCCAAGCTTAGTGGTGCAGGGCATCTCCTGAAGTTCCTATTTTATGTTTAAGTTTTTTTAATAAGGTGAATCCTTTGGATCACCCTAGTTTGTGTGCATGTGTGGGTCTATTGTGTAAGTTGAAGGACCCTAAGGTAAGTTATAAACCTATGGGTTCCTGAAACCATGTTAGACCATGTTAGTCTATTTTGGTGATTTTAGTCTTGAGTTAGAAGTTTATGTTTTGAGACCTTACGATAATCTCTTGTCATGTTTTAGACCCCTCCCACACCCTTGAATGTTGGTAGTGATGGCACTTGACTCAAAATAGCAACTTTGACAAATGTTGCCAAAAAGTTGTCTTTTTGCAAAAGTTGCATGTATGGTGCAGGCACCTCCTGAAGTTACTATTTTATGCTTAATTTGTTTGTAATAAGGTGAATCATTTGGATCACCCTTGTGTGTGCATGTGTGGGTATATTATGTAAAGTGAAGGACCCTAAGGTAAGTTATAAACCTATGGGTTCTTGAAATTATGTTAGACCATGTTAGTCTCTTTTGGTGATTTTAGTCTTTAGTTAGGAGTTTATGCTTTGAGACCTTAGGATAAGATCTTTTCATGTTTTATACCCCTCCCACACCCTTGGAGGTTAGTAGTGATGGAACTTGACTCAAAATAGCAACTTTGACAAATGTTGCCAAAAATTTGTCTTTTTGCAAAATGTTGCTCGAAGAATGACAAATCAAATGGAAACGGCCACACCAACTTATTGGAGCATCTGTAATGCCAAGATGATGGTATTAGATGTTATTAGGAAGAGAAGAACCCCATCTCAACATGAAAAAGGATGTTGGTAGAAGTTAAGAATAATTTTGTGCCAGAGGACTATGAGATCACCCTCCATAAAAAGTTGCAAAATCTAAGGCGAAAGGACTTTGATGTGAGTGGGTAGACTGAAGATTTTTGTAGAATGACCTTGAAGGCCAATGTCCTAGAGGGTGAGAAACACAAGATTGAAAGGTACCTAAATGGACTAAAATATAGCATTCAAGATGAAATGAGTTTATTCAACCTTGAATCAGTATATAAGTGTTTTCAAATGGCACTGAAAATTGAAGAAAAATAGAAGAGGAGAGGAGAAAAAAATAACAGAGGTAGAGGGAGTAATTTAAGAGGAAGAGGTAGGTTCAATGGAAGAGGTCCATTTCAAAGAATTCAAGGAGAGTTTAGTAACCATGATTCAGAAGGAGAACACAATAATAGAGGCAACTTCAGAGGTAGAAGATCAAATAGTAGAGGGAGATTTGGGAGAAAAGGACATGGTGTCTTCACTGGGAAGTGTTTTACTTGCGATAAAATTGGACACCAGTCCTTTAGATGACCTAAGAAGAATCAAACCAGCAGATAAGGAGGGGATAGAAGAGCACAACTCACCCAAGAAGAGGACAGTCAAAGTGTATCCTCCTATCATTCTACAACTTTAAGACCTACAAATCCAGAACAAGGAGAATGCCTCATGATGCAAAGGACACTCCTAAGAGTACCTACTACATTAGAACCACCTCAAAGGAAGTAATTATTCAGAACAAGATGTAAGGTGAATAACAAGGTATGCAAATTTATAGTTGATTCTAGATCCACTGATAATATTGCATCTAGGGAGTTAGTTACTAAGTTAAATTTGCATGTAATCCCTCATCCTTTCCCTTATAAAGCTTCTTGGTTGACAAAAGAGAAAAAAATTATCATCCATGAACAAGTTTGGGTAGATTTCAAGATAGGGGAGTATATAGACAGAGTTCTCTATGATATCACAGAGATGGATGCATGTCATTTTTTATTAGGAAGGCCTTGTTAATTTGATGTAGGTGCCAAACATGATGGAAAGTCTAATGTTTATACTATAGTTAAGGATGGTGTTGAGTATGTGATGAATCCACTCCCTGACTATGAGAAAGAAAAACATGTTACTAGTATTGTCTTGCATGTAGGAGAGAAAGAATTCATGAAGGTACTAAAAGAAAGGGATACACCTTGTTATGCAATAGTAGTGAGGCCCAAAAAGATAGCAATGAAAGTCAAGGCCCCTACTAGGGATGTAGGCCCCAAATAGGTCAAAGCATTTTTAGACCAGTATAAGGGCATCATAGCTGAGAGTACACTAGATTCTTTTCCACCTGAAAGAGAAGTGAGTCATTGTATAGACTTCATATTAGGGGTCACTCTTCCAAACAAAGTAGCATACAAGATGACCCCCAAACAAAACCAAGAGATAGCAAGGCAGATTGAAATTTTGTTGTCTAAAGGTCTCATTAGGAAAAGTGTGAGTCCTTGTGCTTTCCCTGGAGTCCTAGCACCCAAGAAAGAAGTCACATGGAGACTATGTACAGATTCTAGGGCAATCAATAGGATAACCATTAGATATAAGTTTCCTATTCCTAGAATAGAGGATTTGATGGACTGTTTAGGGGGTGCAATCTACTACTCCAAGATAGATCTCAAGAGTGGTTACCATCAAATAAGAATTAGAGGGGGAGATGAATGGAAGACAGAATTCAAGACCACAGAAGGCCTTTACGAATGTCTTGTAATTCCTTTTGGTCTCTCAAATGCTCCAAGAACTTTTATGATTCTAATGAATGAAGTCTTGAAGCCTTTTCTTAATAACTTTGTTGTTTTATACCTTGATGATATTTTGATCTTTAGAAGGAGCAGAGAAGAGAACCTCAAGCATTTTGATATGGTAATGAGAAAAATCCATGAGGAACAGTTGAAGATAAATATAGAGAAGTGTGTATTCCTTCAAGAAGAACTTGTCTTCTTAGGTTTTGTGATCTCCAAGAACATTCTCAAGATGGATCTTTCCAAAGTTGAATCCATCCTCAATTTTCCACCTCCTACTACTCCCTCAGAGGTAAAGAGTTTCCATGGCTTATGTAGCTTTTATAGGAAATTCATAAAAAAATTTAGTGGCATATGTGCTCCTATTATCAACACCATAAAAGTTGGAAGAAAATGCATATTTTCATGGACTAATGAAGCTAATAAGTCCTTTGAGTTGTTGAAGAAAAATATTGCAGAGAAACCTATCTTAGTCCTACCATATTTTCACATGGTGTTTATCGTGGAATGTGATGCAAGAAACAAAGCCATTAGGGGAGTCTTGAGCCAAGAAGGAAGGCCAGTTGCCTTTTTCAGTGAGAAACTCAATGAAGCTAAGAAAAAATAATCTACTTATGATCTTGAAATATATGCAATAGTTTAGTCACTTAGGAAATGGAGGCATTATTTTTTTCCAAAGGAATTTGTAGTCTTTACTGATAATCATGCACTTAGTTTTCTGAATAGATAGGAGAAACTTAATCACAGACATGTGAAATGGATGGAATTCTTACAGTCATATACATTTTCTATCAAGCATAAGAAATAGATTGTAAACAAATTAGTTTATGCTCTTAGTAGGAGACACCTAACCACCCAAACCATTCAGTTGGAGAGTGTTTGAGTTCATGCCATGAAGGATATGTATTCTATGGACGAAGATTTCAAAGAGGCTTACCAAATTTGCACTAAGATGACAGATAGATACCACACTGATTTCTCATTTTATTATGTAGGATGGTCTTCTTTTCAAGGGTATTTCATTACGTGTCCAAAAAGGACCCATGAGGGAGAACATTATCAAAGAAAATCATTATGGAAGCCTAGCTAGTCACTTTGGGGAGGATAAAACATTGGATCTTGTTAGAAGGTTCTACCACTGGCCCAAGTTGTAGACATATGTTAGGAGTTTTGTGAAAATTTGTTTAGTTTTCTAGCAATCCAAATGGCACACCTCCAATGCAGGGTTGTACACTCCTTTACCCATCCCTTCAAAACCTTGGGATTCAGTAAGTATGGACTTTGTCCTAGGTCTTCCAAAGACCAAGTCTGGATTTGATAGCATTTATTTTGTAGTTGACATATTTTCAAAGATGGCACACTTCATTCCTTGTAGAAAAACTCATGATGCATCTCACATACCAAGATTATTCTTCAGAGAAGTTGTAAGACTTCATGGACTACCACTGTCAATCATATTAGATAGGGATCCTAAGTTTTTAGGACATTTTTGGAGAACACTATGGAGAAATCTAGGAACAAATGTTTCTCTGTCATCTGCATATCACCCACAATCTTATGGTCAGACATAACTCATAAATAGGTCCCTTGGAAACCTCTTAAGATGCCTCACCCAAGAACATGGAGCCAGTTAGGATACTATCATAGCACAAGCAGAATTCTCATTCAATGATTCAGTCAATAGGAGTACTGGTTTATCTCCATTTCAGGTTGTATATGGTACTCACCCTAGAGGGGTATTGGAACTTAGAGATATCAAAGACATGGAAAAAATAAGTGCACTAGCAGAAGACTTTGTTGAAGTGATGAAGAACATCCATGACCAAGTACAGACCAAACTGCAGCATACCAATGAGAAGTACAAAGCACAAGCTGACAAAAAGAGGAAAGACTTACAGTTCAAAGTGGGAGATTTGGTGATGATTCACCTCAAGCAGGAGAGACTACCCAAGGAAAAATACACAAATATTATGATGAAAAAGCTTGGCCCTTTCAAGATTATAAAGAAATGTGGCAACAATGCCTATAAGATTGATCTACCTTCTCACATTGGTTTATCCCCTATTTTTAATGTTGCATACATCTATGATTATAAAGGTGTTGTTATTACTGATGATCTTGTAGGTACTCTAGAGCCTCCTACACTCCAACCAATCAAGGACATGCCCCAAGAAACTCCTCCTGAGATTAAAACCATTCTAGATAAGAGAGTGAACAAGAAAACTCGGAGGGGCACTTACTATGAGTACTTAGTCAAATGGAAAAACCAACCCATTGAAGATGCTACCTAGATGACCCCTGAAGACATCCAAAAGATAGGCTATAAACTTGAATACCTCCCAACTCAAGAGACTTGAGTTACTTTTCCCATGGGGAGTATGGTGCAGGGCACCTCCTGAAGTTCCTATTTTATGTTTAAGTTGTTTGTAATAAGGTGAATCCTTTGGATCACCCTAGTGTGTACATGTGTGGGTCTATTGTGTAAGGTGAAGGACCCTGAGGTAAGTTATAAACCTATGGGTTCCTAAAACCATGTTAGACCATGTTAGTCTCTTTTGGTGATTTTAGTCTTTAGTTAGAAGTTTATGTTTTGAGACCTTAGGATAATATCTTGTCATGTTTTAGACCCCTCCCACACCCTTGGAGGTTTCTAGTGATAGAACTTGACTCAAATAGAAACTTTGACAAATTTTGCCAAAAAGTTGTCTTTTTGCAAAATGTTGCATGAGCAACTTTTGCAAAATATTGCTTGAAGAATGACAACTCAAATGGAAATGGCCACACCAACTTCTTAGAGCATCTATAATGCCAAGATGATGGTATTAGATGTTCTTATGCCTTCCATAAAGGTTGGAGTTTACTGTGTACAGAGCTTGATGTTCAAGGAAGGAAATATAAGAGTTTTCTCAATAATTTGGACAATGTATAGCCTAGTATGGATTCATTTTGTGGATCCAGTTGTAGAACTTTGTGATGCTTTGAGTTACTTCAACATTCCAGTTGGTTTGATTTTTTTTGAAAAGTTTCACAGGAGTTAGAGATTTTTGTTTGCTCACTGTCTGAGAATCCCTAGGCTAATTATCTCTATGTAATTAGCCTGGTTCTTTAGTACATTCACATGCATGTGAACTATATGATTGGGAGGATCGAATCGATAGTGGATCTAGACCATTTTGGGGTAGAGGAAACTATCTAAGCCCTAATGAACTATAACTGATTGAATGTTTGAATATGTTAAGTTGATGATCATGCAAGGCATTAAATGAGTTAATATATTGTATTGTCATTGATGTCAACTTGATATAAGTTGTATGGTCATGGACATACTGCCAAAGACTTCAAAGATCCAATGAATCAAGGGCTATGCTATTAGTAATGCATATAAGTCAAGTATTCACAAAGTGACTGTATACACCGACAGAGTGCACACCAACGGTTAGAGTTAAAGAGCAAAGTCATAGTTTTACCTAATGAGAAAATGCATAGCATTATCGATGAGCAAAGTCACAGTGTTGCCCAATGAGAAAAACATAGAGTAACCCGATGGAAAGAATTATAGTGTTGCCAGATGAAAAAGACAAGGATGGAGATCCTGATGACAACTAAATTCACATCGATGGAATAGTCAATAATCACTGATGACTAACTGAAGTATTGACCGATAGAACAAAGAGTTCAAAAATGACAAAATGCTTAGCTATCAAGAGCTATAAATAGACTTAATTGATAATTATCATTTTTTTAATCGACCAGATAAATTCGAGGATAAGTAATGGATTTAAAGCTACTTTGTCTAGTTGGCAAGAAGATATCTTTGAGATAAAACTGGAGTTTGCTTTAAATCTAATTGGTGAGAATTGTGGATCACACCAAGAATCAAGAAAGCCAAGAAATGGTGAAACATATCTATAAAGAGACAAACTCAATTCATTACGAATTGTGTGGGGTGAAGAGAAAAGAGGACAGATGCTAAATAAATTTTGAAGGAGAAGAAAGTCTTCATTCAGTCCTGATCAACAAGTTGGAGAAAGAGCTAGATTCTGTAGACACTGATGAATAGTGAGACAACATCACAGAGCATAACAGTGTGTAGAAAAGGCACTGAATTGATTATATTGATAAGAGAGGTAATGCACTTACAATAGATCTAAAAATATGCAATTCAATTTGTATGTGTGAACAGATCATTTAATGTTTCAGTTTAACCATTGAGGCATCAAGTCTCTTAACTGAGCAGGACTTAAAAGTATTTTTTAATTGAGATACATCCCAAGGAGTATCAAAAAGTTTGATCATAGAAAGTAGCATTGGATATGCCCAAAACCTATTGACAAGCTAAGTGAGTGTTTGATCAAGGATGGTAGCATTAGATGCCAGATACTAGGTGACAAACTATCTTTTAAATCCTCTAACAAGGTCACACCTAACAGTGTGTTTGTAACCTTTAATAGGGTTGGCTCTCAACCGAGCTCACTTTAGAAGAGTGAAAATTTGGGGTACCGGTCCCAATGGTTTTTCCCCTAATAGGGTTTCCACATTAAAAATCCATGTGTCATGTGGTTATGTTTCATTACTTTATTGTTTTACATTTCACATATGCAATTCTAGATTGATCGGTATACTCTAGCTATTTACTATGTTTCGGTAAATGAAAGATGGCTTATCAGTGAACATACAAAAGAAGGTTTAACAAAGCATTCTGACAAGTAGTAATTGGTTATAAGTATTTCAGAGCATTCACTTGTAGGACTGAGTATAATTGAAAGCTTAAAAGTGGTAATAAGTTTTAAGGGTTGCTTTAATAATTAATTTTTAAGGCCACTGATTCAACCCCCCCTCTCAATTATTACTAACAATTTGTATCATAGCTTATGTGCTTAGAAAGGAAGGTTTCAAGACCTATGCTAAAGATCACAAGATGAATAGATGAGATGTGCCCAAGTTGAACAAAGACAATTTTTCTTCATGGCAAAGCAGAATAAGACTCCACTTATCAGGTATTGGAAATGATGTTACTCAATACTTAGATACTAAATATGTGTTTCCCACAGGAGCACCCATAGTTGAAAAAATGAGAGAGAAGAATGAGCATAACTACATGATGATAGAGCTTGCTTCCTCACTCTTTGATGCTAAATTTGAAGATGTCAAAACCTGCAAGACTACAAAGCAGATGTGGAACAAATTGATGCTTGTATATGGTGGTGACAAGAATGTTTTGAGAGCCAAGGCAGAAATCCTTAGAGGAAAGTTTGATGATCTCAAAATGAAAGAAGGTGAAAAGATCACATAGTACAGCACAAGAATCAAAGAGGTATTCAATTCTATCTGAGGAGTTAGAGGTGTACTAGAAGAAGAGATAGTGGTAAGTAAAATTCTAAGAACCTTACTGCTTACTTATGCTATTAGAGTATCTGCCATACAAGAAATTAGAGCAGTAGAAAATAATAATGTTACTCTAGATAGTTTGATTGGAAGACTGATTTCATTTGGGATGAACAATTTTGATAATAGTGTCTTACCAAACATAGAGTCTGCATTCAAATCTTCTTTGAGAATAAGTAAATCAAGTCATAAACACACTATGAGAAAAGATAGTGATAGTGAAAATGAAGAAGAATATCTTGATGAAATTGAAGCACTTATGGCTAGAAGAATGTAGAGAGGCAAAGGTAAATACAAAGGTAAATTACCACTTGTTTGTTTTAATTGTAAAAAGATTGGACACTTTTCAACAAGATGTCCTAACAGAAGAAAAGATGACAGAAGTAATGGCAGGTCATTTGAAAAGAAGTATGACATAGGTGATTAAAGAAGAAACCAACAATTAGAAAGAAGAGATACCCGAGACTACAAGGACAAAGGAAAGAAGGCCAATTACATATAAAAATGCAAAGATGATGATACTGACACCGAATCTGATGAAGATATTGAGATGGTGTTTTTGGCAGTAAAAGATTATTCGGATGATGATGAAGAAAGGTATGTAGAAACTGCACTCATATCTAAAGTTAGTAAAAATGATGTCTAGATCATAAATAGTTGCTGCACTCACCACATGACTGGTGACAAGCAAAAGTTTGAGACCTTTGAATACTATAATGGTGGTTCAGCAAGAATGGGTAATGACACACCTTGTCCAGTTGAAGGTAGAGGAACTATAATGTTGAATAATCTGGTAAAATATGAAAATGCTTATTGGGTGAAAGGATTGAATTATAATCTATTGAGTGTTTCTCAATTGAATAATTTAGGTCACAAAGAAGCATTTGAAAATAAGAAGGCAAAGATATTCAATGAATTAGGAAATTTGATTGGTACCGGTGAGTAGACAAAAGGTAACTTATTCTATCTGAATGATACTGACACCACTTTCTTAATGGCTAGAAACGAAGATATATGGCTGTGGAACAAAAGATTGTGTCATGTGAACTTTGAAAACATGATAAAGATAAGCAGAAAAAGAAATGTAAGAGGCTTACTGACGATGACCAATCCTGACAACATCATGTGTAATAATTGTCAAAAAGGTAACATGACAAAGTCTAGTTTCAAAAGCAAAACCCATACATCAGATGTCATTCTAGAATTAGTCCATACTGACCTATGTGGGCCTATGAGGACAAAGATTTATTATGGAGATAGATATTTTATTCTCTTTGTTGATGATTACTCTAGAATTATGATAGTAATGTTTCTAAAAGATAAATCTGAAGCACTTAAGATGTTTAAATGGTACAAGGCTATGGTTGAGAAACAAAGTGGTAGAGAATTGAAATGCTTAAGGTCAGATAGAGGAGGGGAATTTATTTTAGATGAATTCACTAAATTTTGTAATGAGCATGGAATCAAAAGATAGGTCTCTGCACCAAGAACACCACAGAAAAATGGAATAGGTGAAAGAAGGAACATATCCATAGTTGATTGTGCAAGGAAACTGATGATAGAGAAAGGCATCACCCAAATCTTCTAGACAAAAGCTGGCAATACTACTGTTTACACATTGAATAGAGTAAAATTAAAGAAAGACACCAAGAAGACACCTTATGAGCTTTGGTATGGATACACACCCAATGTGAGTTATTTAAAAAATTTTGGTAGTCAATGTTATATCTTAAAAGATGATAGAAATAGAAAACTTGACTCCAAGAGTGATTAAGGAATCTTCCTAGGGTATTCCACCAAGAGAAAAGATTATAAATGTCTCAATAAAGCCTTTAACAAAATTGTTGAAAGTGAAAATGTAAAGATAGATGAATTTGCATAGAAGAATGAAAAGGAAAGCACAAAAGAACCAGAGGACTACAACAAGTTTGTATAAAATGAAGAACCTAACACTCTACCTGACCAAAAATGTAGAGGTCCCGAGCAACAGATCATTGTACCCGAGCATCAAGTAGAAAATATCGATGATCACGATATTGCTCAAGAAGATGCACAAAGTGATGGAGAATAGAATGAAAGAAAAAATGATGATCAAGATGAAAGACAAAGGTCTGAACCTATACTTTCCAGATATGTCAGAAGGAACCATCCAAAGAACTAGATCATTAGAGACAAGAAGGCTGGTATGAGAACCAAAAGTAAGTATCTAAATGCAAGATGTCTTATTTGTGATTATGAACCAAAATCTATCAATGTTGCACTTGATAATATTGAATGGATTAGTGCTATGAATGAGGAGATTGAGAAGATTGAGAAAAATAAGACATGGAAACTTGTACCAAGACCAAATGACAAGAATGTCATCAGTACAAAATGGATATTCAGGAATAAACTAAATGAGAATGGAGAAGTCACCAGAAATAAATCAAGACTAGTATGCAAGGGGTATGCACAAGAAGAAGGGATTGACTATGGAGAGACATTTGCACCCATTTCTAGGCTAGAAGGAGTAAGAATATTATTGCTTATGTTTCATATAAAGGCTTCAAGGTATATCAAATGGATATCAAGTCTGTATCCTAAATGGAATACTTGAAGAAGAGGTATACATTGAATAACCAGAAGGGTTTGATGATCCAAACAAGAGGGACATGGTATGTAGAATATGCAAAGCCCTGTATAGATTAAAACAAGACCCTTGAGCCTGGTATGAAAGACTTCATTCCTATCTTATAAGTATTGTATTTGTAAGGACTAGTGAAAATAGTAATCTTTTTATGAAGGAAGATACTGATGCTAACATTTTGATTGCTGAGATATTTGTTGATGACATCATATTTGGAGGCAATGATATGCTATGCAAATCATTTGCAAATGAAAAGAGCAAAGAGTTTGAGATGTCTATGTTTGGAGAGATCAAGTTCTTTCTTGGTCTGCAGATCATGCAACAAGATGAGGGTATTTTCATTACACAATCCAAATACATCAAGGAAGTACTGAAAATATTCAAGATGGAAGAGTCCAAACCAATTGGAACACCGATGGAAACTGGATGTAAGCTAAAAAAGGAGGACAAGTCATCAGAGGTTAATCAGACTTTGTATAGATCAATGATTGGAAAAATCATGTATGTTGTACATACTAGACCAGATATTGCACATGCAGTAGGAATAGTTGCAAGATTTTTTTCTAATCCCAGGGAATCAAATATGACTGCTGTGAAAAGAATCCTAAGATATCTGAAGAATACCGAGGAATATGGATTATGGTATAGAAGAGAAGGCAAATTTGAATGTAAGGTCTTTATCAATGCTGATTGGGATAAAAATATTGATGACTGGAAGAGAACAATTGGAGGAGCATTCTTTATGGGTGGTAGACTTGTCACATGGATCAGTAAGAATCAAGGATACATCTCTCAATCTACTGCAAAAGCATAATATGTTGTTGCTGCTACAAACTACTCAAATATTGCAAGGATCAAATAGTTACTGGAAGGTATGCATATGAAAATTCTTGAACCAGTAATTATCTATTGTGATAATACAAGTGCAATAAACATTTCCAAGAATCCAGCCATGCATGCTAAAATAAAGCATATTGTCATCAAGTATCATTATTTGAGAGAACAAGTTCAAGAAAAGGAGGTGATACTTGAGTATGTGTAATCAAAGGAGAAATTGGTTGATATCTTCACCAAGCCACTACCCAAGGATGCATTTGAGTACTTGAGAAAGAGACTAGGGGTCAAACCCTTATCTATTTGTTAGTAAAATGACTAGAAGGCTGCATCAGCCTACATATTATCAGAATATCATTCATGTTGATGAAAGCAGAGAGATGGACTTCAAAGATAAATCTATACATAGCAAGGCATTTATCTACTCTGAGCACCAGAGTTATTGTATTACCGATGGATAGGGAAATTCAAGGAATATATTATGGATAGAAAGGGTCTATTTTGCATTACTCTCAAAAGTTTGTTTGGCAAAGATGTTTGATTGGCATTATTGTCAAAGGGAGAGATTATATCCATTGAAGAGAATATACATCAAGGAGATATCATAAATCATCACAGTATCTAAAGGGAGAGATGTAACAAGAAAGGGAGAGTACATACAAAGAAAGAATCGCTGACTAGAGACATCAAAGAAAGGAGAACAGTCAAAGGGAGAGAGTTTGATATAGAAGGAGAACACATCACATAAGAGAAAGAAAGATTCTACATCTATCCAGTGAAGGGATTTAAGATAGATAGAAAGCTGCAAGAATCAAATCTAAGCTATGAGAAGCTTACCGAGGACCAGATATTTGTATCGGTTATAGTACATAAGATTGGTAGTTTGATGAACCTCAACCGTTATATTTCATATTGTATTAGTAATAATATAGTGTGATAATATAGTGTGTTTCCATCAATTCCAAAGGGAGAGATTGATGAACTATAACTGATTGAATGTTTAAGATGTTAAGTTGATGATCATGCAAGTCATTAAATCAGTTAATGTATTGTATTGTCATTGATGTCAACTTGGTATAATTTATATGGTCATGGAAATACAACCAAAGACTTCAAAGAACCAATGAATCAAAGGCTATGCTATCAATAATTCATATAAGTCAATTATTCACAAAGTGACTATATACACCGACGGTCAGAGTTAAAGAGAAAAGTCATAGTGTTACCCGACGAGAAAATGCACAGCATTACCGATGAGAAAAGTCACAATGTTGCCTGATGAGAAAAACACAAAGTAACCTAATGGAAAAAATTACAGTGTTGCCTGAAAAAAAAGCCAAGGACAGAGATCCCGATGACAACTAAAGTCACACCGACAGAATAGTCAGTTATCACCAATGACTAACTGAAGTGTTGACCAACAGAACAGAGAGTTTAGAAATGACAAAATGCTTAGCTTTCAAGAGCTATAAATAGACTTAACTAATACTTATCATTGTTTTAATTGACCAAATAAATCCTAGGATAAGTAATGGATTTAAAGCTACTTTTTACTCCAGTTGGCAAGAATATCTCTTTGAGATAAAACTGGAGTTTCCTTTAAATCTTATTGGCGAGAATTGTGGATCCGCCAAGAATCAAGAAAGCCAAGAAACAGTGAAACATGTCTATAAAGAGACAAACCAAATTCATTACGAATTGTGTGGGGTGAAGAGAAAAGAGGAAAGATGCTAAATAAATTATGAAGGAGAAGAAAGTCTTCATTCAGTCCTGATCAACAAGCTAAAGAAAGAGCTAGATTCTGCAGACACCACCGAATAGTGAGACAACATCACATAGCATAACAGTGTGGAGAAAAGGTATTGAATTGATTATATTGATCAGAGAGGTAATGCACATACAATAGATCTAAAAATCCACAATTCAAGTTGTACGTGTGAATAGATCATTTAATGTTTCAGTTTAACCATTGAAGCATCAAGTCTCTTAACCGAGTAGGACTTAAAATTCTTTTGTAATTGAGATAAATCCCAAGGAGTATCAAAAAGTTTGACCATAGAAATTAGCATTGGATATGCCCCTTACCTATTGACAAAACAAGTGTGTTTGATCAAGGATGGTAGCATTAGACGCTAGATACTAGGTGACAAACTATCTTTTAAATCCTCTAACAAGGTCACACCTAACAGTGTGTTTGTAACCTTTAACAAGGTTGGCTCTTCACTGAGCTCACTTCAGAAGAGTGAGAATTTTTGGTACCGGTCCTAGAGTTTTTTCCCCTAACAGGGTTTCCATGTTAAAAATCCATGTATCATGTGTTTATGTTTCATTACTTTACTATTTTACATTTCACATATGCAATTCTGGATTGATCGGTATACTCTAGCTATTTACTGTGTTTTGGTAAACGAAAGACTGCTTATCAGTAAACATACAGAAGAAGGTTTAACAAAGAATTCCAAAATGTAGTAATTGGTTATAATTATTTCAGGGCATTCATCTTATAGGACTTGGTATAACTGAAAGCATAAAAGTGGTAATAAGTTTTAAGGGTTGATTTAAGGATTAATGTTTAAGGCCACTGATTCACCCCCCCTCTTAGTTATTACTAAAAATCCCTTGTGTTCATTTTGTGAACACACCTTAGACCACTTGCTTAGTAATCCAAGCCTAACCTAGCTAATTAGGTATGTGAGCTTTGCAAGAGTTTAGTGGTGCAGGAGTATATTGAAGTGCTAAGGATTTGGGAGGTTTCAAAACTCCGTAAAGAGTATCGAGAAACCTAATCAAATCACTTAGATCCTTTTGTATTTGAAATTTGTTCTCAAAAAACTCTCTGGATAGGGCTACAAGGAATTCTAGGCTAGTTAGTTTTTGACCATCCTTGGGTCTGTAGAACTAAATCCATTGGTGGATTATCTACCTTTGGGGTCTAAAAAAATCCTACCATCACTTATATTAGTTAATCAATGCCTCTGGTGAAAATTTATTCTCTTAAGCTTGGGTTAGGGAAAGTGTCCCTAAAGGAGACATTAGAGAGATTGGTATCTTGGCTTGGAAAGCTAAGTTTTGATAAAAGGAGTGAGTTGGCCTCTTTTAAAGTTAGGGTACACCCTAGGAAGACAAATGTGGAGCTGGGGTGTTTGAATCAAAAGTTTGATGTTAGAACAAGGAGTTGGATCCCATCTAGGCCTTCTTGTAGTGCACTCTGTGTCACTTAGTACCAGGAGTGGAAATATTAAGTGGGGTTAGAGGATAAACCCTACACATAAGGGGCACTGGAGGATCAACACTATATTTTAAAGTACTCAAAGGAGAATCCAACTCTTTGGCCATGACACCTCTATTGACAAGAATCATCCTTCTCCACAAAATAGTGGTTGGGAGAGACCTCCTTCCACCAAGAAGCCTGATTATCTTTCTTTTTTTTGGAGCATTTGGCTACCTTATGACCAACATTAAAACATCTACGATAATTAAAATGGATACCTTCATACTCAATAATTTTCTTATAACATCAACCAGAATTATTGAGGGAGAGATCTTATGGAAAATTTATGGAGATGTCTATTTTGACTAAAATGTGATTATAGGTGGTTTGAAAAATCTTAGAGGACCCCTCATCAATATCTATAAATTTCCCCAAAGAATTTCTAATTGCCTAAAAACAGAAGTCAAACAAAAACTGTGTTACATTCAATAGGCTTACTTGGATTTAAATTGCAAAGAAAGATTTAGAATTTGGGTCAAAGGATGGGTGCCAATATTTGAGCATCACAATCCTCAAAGACCTATTAATAGTCATCGTGGAACCCAAATTTGCAAATCAAATTTTCACATTTCAATAACTCAGGGAAGTATTCTTTATACCCATTTCATTCCTAATTTATGTATTTTTTGGTTTTCTATATGATATTGTTTAAATCTTACATCTCTCATCCTACATGTTTATATTTAAATTCATATTTATAGTTGTTATGTATGTCTTCACGATTTTTTATTATTTTATACTTTTATGTAGGTTTGTCTGACAATTTAATCTTCAATGCAGATTTGACTACATCCGATGGCTGGCGTTATCCCTTAAAGCAGAAGATAAAAAAATTTTACGATCAAGGCATTGTGCCTGAATGATGGGTGTCTCGGGCCTGCTAGTTCTTTGAATAAACAAACACAAATCAAATCTCATCCAACATTCAGCATGATTCTACAAACAGAAGATTGCATGACCTTTATCCATCACGAGATTACAATTGATCATCACGTTTCCCACCCCCACTAAAGTCTAAGCAGCAAAGAATGAAGATCAATGGTTAAAATTTGGATATGATCTACAGTTAGCGTGATACCACAAACATAAGATGCCCATCCTTTATTCATCAAGGTAATGCGACTAGCTACCACAAGTCTTAGACCCACCTATTCTGAGAAATGAGGATGGAAGATCTACGGTTAAACTTTGGTGAAGATTGATGGTAGGCATGATGCCTCAAAGAAAAGATGCATGACATTTAGTATTCAGGGAAATGCGATAGAGTGACAATTTTCATGGGCTTGCAGAAGTCTGAGACAATGGGTCAATAAGGATACAATTGGTAGTTTCTGATTGGTCGAGTAGGATGATGAGGATGCAAATCATTTATAAAAAAAAGTTAAAGTGTGAGTTACTAAAGCTCCTATAACTTAGCACATGGGTATAATCAACGGTTGTCTTTAAACCCATCGAAAAAGGTGATCGACTATTAACAAAGATTTTAAGATTAGTCAACAGTTAAGATATGGTGAATATCTACGGTTAGCGCATTCCCACGATTAGGATTTGAGCGATCTTTACTCATTGTGGCATTGCGAGATGGTGACACATGTCTAGGGCCCACAAAAGTATAGCTATGTTATCAGTTGTTAAAATATGGAAGGCATCGACAGTTGGTGCATTCCCTCAATCAAAAATTGAATGTATTTTAGCCTTCAAGGGATTGCACAATCTTTACACGTGTCCTCAATGATAAAAAGACAAGAGGCAATCTTTACACGTGTCCTCGATGATAATAGAATCCAACTTATTAGCTTTAGAATACAATACAATACAATCACAATACAAAGAATTCAAATCACAATACAACTATCCCAAAACCCCTACCACTAATAGAATCCTAGCATGTGTCAGATGAATCTATGCATAAATCAGAGCCTAATTTAATCTGATCCTAGATCAGAACTCTCAAATAAGTACATAAACACAGAGAAAACTATACTAATGAACTAGAAAATTCATAACTCATATGACACATAACACGGGAGAGATTGGAATGCGGGTCTTTGTATTAAATTCAATAAATATTATTTTAGTATACAAAAAGCACTCAGAGATAACCTCTTCAATAACCTACAAAAGATCTCTCAAATTTATTTCTGACCTCTTACACTATCTAGTACAAATTACACTATCTTTCCCCTCTTGACTGAAAACTTTACAAATGGTTTACAATACAAATTTTCTAGCCCTTTCCAATGATCTTGGGAATCATTTTATAGATTAGGATTGCAACAAGCTTCGGATCATTTGGAATAAGGACAAAATAAATGACTCACTAAAAAGACAAAATAGCTAATTGAGTGATAACCACTCTTGTTACAATAGATATTTGACAAATTTTGTCTTTTGACCGCTTGGTACTTGCAACTGCTTCAAATTTGTTCAACATGAGCCATCTAGAGTTTGTTGTCTTTGATGTTGGTGATGTAGGATCCTCACTCTTAAACTGTATCACCCAATTATTTTAGCTTCATCATCCACCTGCATGTCATCACCTTCTCCTAGATCAACTATTGTGTGCTTTTCCTTCCAAGAGGTATACACCTCATCACTTGGCCAGTTGAAGTTAAGGACCTCATCCTTTCTATTGTTAATCTCCCTCCAAGTGGCATTTGAATTCTCAATTTCTTGTGACCAAAATGAAAAAAATGCTCTAGCTTTACCAACTATCTCAACGGTCTGAACAAATAGCAATGTACTTTCCAGTGTAATTATGCTATTGGTCCTTACTGCCAACGATTCATTCATCTCCCGATGCCATAATGCTTCATCTTTAATAGCTCCATTTTTCTTCAAGAGATTTGGGAAAATCTCATATCGGTCCTTTAAATATTCCTTTTTCAGGGCCATTACCTTTCTTATGACAATGTTCCTTCTTATGTCCATGTCCATGAGAAACTTTACACATTTATGAGTGCCAGTTAAAACAATGTTAGTATTGTTTTCCCTTTTGCAAGTGGTGTGGAAGAATTTCAATTCTCCTCCCTTTCATTTCCATCTATTTACCAATTGGTCCAAATTGTCCTTATCTGCATTATACTCATTCAATATGTTAACAATTTTCTTTCCTTGTGAATAAATGGCAGTAGGAACCAATTCATGAGTACAATGCATCAGGTTGTTATGTATTTTATCTGCATGTTTTTTCTTCACCCATGCCTCTGCTTCTCTGAAATTTGCAGACTGTTCAACCCATTCTTTCTTTTGCTTCTCCAGCTCTGTTCTTTCAGCAATCAATCTAGATTTTTCTTGCTCCAACTCCTCTAGTGTGGTTGGGTTTGATGGTTCAAGGGAAGGAGGATAAGTTATAAAAGTACTTGATGAGGATGGTTGTTGGGGGTCTTGTGTAATCCTCCTCTAAGGCACAAATTGTAGGCCTTTACGACAATTTCATATTTCTCTGTTAGGCTTTTGAATTCCACTTCTTATTTCTCAGCCACCTTTAAACTCAATTTTGTAGTTTGCATGGTAAGGTTAGTTGCATCTAAACCTGATGTATCTGATACTCTTCTTACAATAAGGCTACCTACCTGTTCAGCTTGATCATCTTCATCAGATACTTTATGGATTTTCTTTCTCATATGCCACATGACAAGGGCTGCATGATCTTCACTAAATTTCACTCCCTTAGATGCTTGTCTTACCTCTGTCTCATTAGCATAAACATTCTTTGTTTCCTTTCTCACAGCATTGAAGACAATAGCATTTGCAATATCCCACTCTAGAAGTATCAGTACTCCTTCCTTCCTTACTAGTTCCCTTCCTTCCCCAGGAGTTATCTTTTCAAACTTGGATATAATTTCCTGTTTGATCTCATTTTCAATCTCTTCCTTATTCCTTGTAGGTTAATCATTATTTTTTTATTGGCACTTTTCTTTAAATTCATTTATGTAGGTTCTACATAAAAACTGTAAGAATGCCCTGGCCTTGACAAAATTGTCATTAAAAAGAAATTCATTGCTGGCCTATTGAGTCAAGGGGTCTAGTTCCTTTCCAGCATATTTTGCAATAGTTAAATCTAGTGAAGCGTTCTTTGGAACTTTAGGCACCCCTTTTTGTAGTTCTTGGGCTGTGACAATTATTTGTCCAACATCTCCCATCTGTAGAAATTGTTCTTGTACTACTTTTTCATCAATACAAAGTGGATATTGGGAAGGAGAATATACATTTTCCTATTGTTGTTGTTGTTTTCCTTCTATTCTTTTCCTTTTGGGGGATGTAAATGATTGGGTATGGGGGTCTAATAGCCTCTTCCCCTTTGGATCCAGGGTCTTCTCATCTTTTGGCAAGACTGTACTGTACCCTCTTCTTTGGTAAACCACATATTTTCCTGGGGGAACATTTCTGGTTGGAGCTATCCTTCTCATCATTGCCTTTCCCCTTTCTAGCTCTGTTTGTAAAATATTGGCCCTTTTCTGATTCAGTGCATGCATGATATCCTCAAACATCTCCATTAAATATTCTATCTTCTTGTCCCAAGGATAAAAATCTTTCAATGGGTCATACAACTTGTCATAATGTTGCACAAAATCAAGGCTCTTTTTGTATGCCAACCACTTTTCCTTTTTTATCTCCTGCTCTATCCTGCCAAACTAAATTCTAATTATGTCCTTAGGGAAATTGAATTGGTGATTCAGCACCAGGCACTTTGTTTTTTCTTTGAACATATCTTTGATAAAAGCTTCAGGGTCAACACATCTTGTAACTATAGTACTCAAATGGTAAGGGGCCATATATTTATCTAGGTGTTTCCACCCTCCCTTTGTGATAATAAACTGATGGGCTGCTATAATTGTAGGAAAAATAGTTCCTTTCCCTCTTCCATTAGAGCTTCCTCCTGCAAACCCCCAATCTATCTTATTATCTCTGCCAATCCTAATTTTATAGGTACTCTATAGGGTAAAATATAACGGATTCCCCTAAAACCATAAACTCTAAAACTGTTGACACTGGGTAGAGAATGACATCTCCCTAATTATGCACTATTTTCAATTCATGAATATATTCTTTAGGTCTCAATAATTGCAAAAGCATATCCCTTCTTATCCCTGACTACCCTTGATACCTTGTCATACTTATCTGCTATTTGCATAAGCATATCAATATCCATGAAAACCCCATGCACTACTAACTTGCCCACATCAAATTGCCATATATTGTTATTAGGAGCAAAAGCATTTCTCTAGCCAAAAAGTTCTCTGAAAAGAGCCAAACCTATCATACCTATATTAGCATCCCTAGACCATTTTCCCAAATTGTACAAACCCTCACCAATTTTCAAATGTGGACTTTTAGGGACCAATTCTTTGATTTTTGTCGAATCATTTGTTGACCTAGTTAACTGCTGTAGTACGTCATCACATACAATTCTATCTTCATAATTCATGTGGCCCTTGAAATATCTCATAGGTGCCATCTTGAATTTAAAATCTTTATAGTCTAATGATTTAACAAATTTGACAGAATATAGTTATAATTGCAAGCCCTAATAATTCTTCAAATTTTGGAATTCAGACAAAACTTGCACTAGAAATTTACCCATTCTGCAAACAGCCTGGAAGTTGAAATGCGATCACTGTAGCTTTCTTTTTCTCCACAAATTCAACAACATTGATAATCAAGAGTTGAATGGTCAAACACATAACAATCCCATCACTCTTGAGCATTAAATTCTTTACTATGGAAGCACACGTTCGCCATTACTTCGCCTAAGTTCAAACTCTCAAGACTAATAGTTTAGAATAGCTAAGATAACTTCTTTGAATTATGAACGTCGATCTTGACATCTCTTCTTCACATTGAATGGCTCACAGCAAGTCTTTTACAATAATCCCTCAAAGATTAACCCTCAGTCATTTTCCATCACAGGATTTACGCGCACCATTAGATCTTCTTAAAGATGCTAACCCTTTACCTTACTTAATGCCGACAGAGGGTCCCAGCACTTAGGAGATGCATCACCATGGTGCGTTCCCTTGATGACTAAATGTCAATCACTTTATCCTTCAGTCTTTATGCCATCTGTCTGATCCTGCTTAACTTTTACTGTCTTTAACACATCTTTATGGCCCGCAACTTTGATCTTTTGGGACACGTGGCAGCACGTCGCAATGCCTTAATGGTTAAAATAATCACATCTTTCATTGGAGGCTTTATGCCAGTCGTCAGATCTTCTTTAACCTATGATACCTTTATCCAACCGGCTTTATATTAATCGTAGTCTACAACTTGCCTGATGGACATGCGTCACAATGTCGCAATCCCTTAAAGGTTATCCTTCAATCATCTTATCATTGTCAGTTAACGCAAGGTGTTAGATGTTCTTGGAGATACTGTGTATTTACTGAATCTTTAATCACCCACCGGACCCACTAGATACCATGTGGCAGAATGGCGTGTTCCCTCAATGACTATTGTATGCGCATCTTCATGATGAGCCTTTGCACTAACCATTGGATCAGATGTGACATGTACTTAATTTAATCTTCATCTGCTCATTCATGTTTGGGCCCACTTAGGACACGTTTCACCATGGCATGATCCCTTGAAGTTAACTCACCCGCATCTCTGGTATAAAGGTAATGTGCAAGCCATTGGATGAAAAAGCATCTACGAATATTCTTCAATCTATATCTTTGATGTATCTGGTCGCACCAAAGACACGTGGCACAATGGCGTGTTGCCTTGAAGATTAAAATTTGATCATCTTCTTTTCATAGTAATGTGAGTCATTGGATGAAAACACATTATCTCAATAGATAACATTTTAATAAACTCTTGAGGACTTTGAACTTAAGAAATAAATAAAGACCCTGGTGTTAGGATATTCACAACTTAATGAACACAAACCTCTTTTTAAAAGGACACATGTAAGACATGACTTAAGTGGAAAAAAAGTAACATCAAATTATAAACCATTTCAATGCTTAGGGTTTTAGGATCAAATTTTGCACTTTGAGACATGAGACAAGGAAATCATTGTTTAGAAAAAAATTTCAAGTATCCTCATAAGATTCTTTGCAAAAATAGACCAGGGACTCATTGTTTAGAAAAAAATTTAACTAGACCTAACAAGACCCATTTAGGGAAATCATCATTTCATATTCCTTCAGTCATGGAAGACTTATATGCTCCAACACCGAACTAAGGTACAAACCCCTAGAGCCAAAATCAAATATTGAAGAAAAGGGCTCTATTTTGTGATTATATTTCCTTCCCCTAGCGCTTCCATGTAAAACCCTAGCTGAGCTTGGATGTAGAGGTGGTGGAAAGGGAGCATGAGAAACATTAGAAAAAGATTTTTTATTCTGAGAATAAGGTGGAAGCCAAAGGTATGCAACCTTTTTGTCACCAAGGAAAGCAAGTCTTTTACAACATTCATCTCCGCGGACATGTGGCAGCACGTTGCAATCCCTCAAAGATTAACCCTCAATCATTTTCCATCACAGGATTTATGTGCACCGTTAGATCTTCTTGAAGATGCTAACCCTTTACCTTACTTAATGTCGATAGAGGGTCCTAGCACTTAGGAAATGCGTCACCACGGAATGTTCCGTTAATGACTAAAGGTCAATCACTTTATCCTTCAGTATTTACACCATCCGTCTGATCCTGCTTAACTTTTACTATCTTTAACACATATTTATGGCCCGCAGCTTTGATCTCCTGGGACACATGGAAACATGTCACAATTCCTTAATGGTTGAAATCATTGCATCTTTCATTGGAGGATTTACGCTTTCAGATCTTCTTTAACCTGTGATACCTTTACCCAACTAACTTTATATTAATCGCAATCTGCAACTTGCCTGGATGGACACGGGTCACAACATCACAATCCATTAAAGGTTATCCTTTGGTCATCTTATCATTGTGGGTTAACGCTAGCCATCAGATCTTCTCAAAGATGTTGTGTATTTAATGAATCTTTAATCACCCGCCGGACCCACTAGATACCATGTGGCAGCATGGCGCATTCCCTTAATGACTATTGTATGCACATCTTCATCATGAGCCTTTGTGCCAACCGTTGGATCAAATCTGACATGTACTCGATTTAATCTTCATCTTCTCATTCATGTTTAGGCCCACTGAGGACACATTTCACCACGGCGTAATCCCTTGAAGCTAACTCACCCGCATCTCTAGTATAAAGGTAATGCACAAACCATTGGATGAAAAGCATCTACAGATATTCTTCAATCTGTATCTTTGATGACTGTTCCCTCCAAAGACACATGGCACAATGGTGCGTTGCCTTGAAGATTAAAATTCAATCATCTTCTTATCGCAGGAATGTGCGAGCTGTTGGATGATAACACATTAGCTTGATAGATAACATTTTAATAAACTCTTGCGGACTTTAAACTTAGGAAATAAATAAAGACCTCGGTGTTAGGATATTCACAACTTAATGAAAGAAAACCTCTTTTTAAAAGGACACATGCAAGACATGACTTAAGTGGCAAAAAAGTAACATGCAATTATAAACCATTTCAACGCTTAGGTTTTTAGGATCAAATTTTACACTTTGAGACATGAGACAAGGGTTTTTCAAGTATCCTCATAAGAATCTTTGCAAAAATAGACCAGGGACTCATTGTTTGGAAAAAAATTTAACCAAACCTAATAGTGGCTCTTTCTAGGGATGAATACCTCCTTTAGGTGCTACAAGAATTTAGAATCTCGAGGGAGAAAACCAACCTACTAGAAAACAAAACTACTCACACAATAGGAAAGCAAAGTAAGTTAAGACAGAAATAAACACACATGTAGAAATACACTATATACACAATCCTAATGTTTATGGATAATTAGACATTAGGAGAAGTATATCTTCAAGAACTGTCCATGAACTGACAGTTCTAAAATGATTCCAGTAAGATCTTTCAATAAATATGAATTTTGTCTATACCTTTCATGGATAATATAAGGTCCCAGCCAAATTGATTCAAATTTTCCATTCTTTCCTTTATCTTCCAACCTGGCATTCCACATGAGAACATAATCTCCCACATCAAATTGTCTTGAGACTTCCTTCTTATCATACAATTTCTTCACCTGCAATTGAATTTTTTCATTTTTCACAGAAGCTTCCCTCCTGGCTTCATCTAACTCCACCAGGTCATCAATTCTCAATTGCATATCATTATCAATATCATCATTATAAATCTAAACAAACGTCTACATTTGCATCAAATTATTTTGGGGCAATCTTTCTTGTATCCCATAAACAAGATCAAAAGGTCACATCCTATGGCCTTTTTAGATGTCACCATGTCTTCCCAGATAGCTAATGTTAACATTGAATCCCATGCCTTCTTGTTTGTATCCAAAATTCTTTTAATAATCTTGAGAAGGCTCTTATTAGTGGATTCAGCTTGGCCATTCCCTTGTGGATGGTAAGGTGCAGAGTAAGAGGTCTAAATACCATATTCAACACAAAAATTGACATATTCCTCATATTTAAAACACATGGCATTATCTGAGATTATCTTCTTCGGGCACCCAAATCTAGTAATTATGTTCTTCAGGAAAAAATCAATCACCACTTTACTTTTAGCTCTCTTAGTGGGGATTGTTTCCACCCACTTGGTAAAGAATTCTATAGGTACAATGATCCATGAATGTCCTCCTCTAGACTTTTTAGGTATCTCTCTTATAAAATCAATACCCCATTGTTGAAAAGGGGCTTGAACTTCCACTGGTGTGAGGGGTACATTACCTGAGAATTTTAGCTTACCAGAAAAATGGTGGCAAGCATCACATCTTTTAACCAGTTGATAAGCATCTTTAAAAATAGTTGGCCACCAGAATACTGCTCACAAAATCTTATGTGCAGTAGACTTGGCCATGTAATGGCCACCACACACTCCATTATGTATCTCTTGCAGGATCCTATCTTCTTGTTCTTTATCAGCATATTTCAGTAGAATTCCTTTAGGGTTCCTCCACCACAGCTCATCTTTGATTAGGGCAAAATGGATTTCTTGCAATTTTAATTTCATTTTCTTATTTTCATCCATGCCCTGTGGATAGTTCATTCTTTGCAAATAATAAATAATGTTAGTGTACTAGTCATAATGGTCAAGGTTACAAATGAAAGGTCTATGTTCTTCTTCTAAGTTATTAATGTCATTAGCATCCAAGTTTGCACTAGCCATCAATTTGGCTAAACCCATTCCCCTGACCAACTTAGTGATTTGGATTTCTATGTTAAACTCTTGAATCCTATTGATCCATCTACATATTTTTCCTGACACCTCTTGTTGAGTAAAGATGTCCTTAACTGCTGTTGAAGGGACATAAGCCACCATAATAGCACATATTAGATAACACCTAAAATATTTCACAGCCTTCACTAATGCATAGGCCTGCTTCTTAGTTATATCATACTTGAGCTCTGCAGCATGTAGTGATTTTCTAAAAAGTCCAATAGGATGCTCAAACCCTTCTTCATTTTTCTGTAACAATACAATAGCAATAGTGTGACAAGATGCAAATGAAAAAATATTCATAGGCTTTGAATAATCAGGAGTTCTCAGGAAAGGGGCATCCTTAATAGCTTTCTTAATCTCTTGAAAATACTTGGTGGCCTCCCCATCCCATTCTATTTTAGCATCCTTCTTTAACATCATTATAATTGGTCTACTTTTCTCAGCAAAGTTAGTGACAAATCTTCTGAGAAAATTTACCTGTCTAAAGAAGGACTAAATTCCCTTGAAATTTCTTGGGATGGGCACTATGTCAATAATAGATACCCTATCTGGGTCAATTCTAACCCCTTTGAAACAATGTGACCCAATAACTTACCTTTTGTCACTCTAAAAATGCATTTGTTGGGATTGAGAGAAATCTCAAATTCTAAGGCTCTTTCAAAAATCTTTTCCAAGTGCTCACAATGTTGTTCCTCCTTCTTTGAATAAGCTGTAAGATCATAATGATAGACCTCAAGAAATTTTTGTAGGAAGTCTAAAAATGCAACATCCATGGCCCTCTAGAAAGTAGCCCTAGCATTCATTAAACTGAAAGGCATCCTCACATACACATATATTCCCCATGGTGTGGTAAAATCAATCTTAAACTGCTCTAACTCTTTGAACATAATCTGGTTATACCCAGAGGACCCATCCATCATGGACTTGAGTTCACATCTAGTGACTCTTTGCAGCATATTCTCCATGTTGGGGAGAGCATAGTTGTCTTTTAAGAAAGATATGTTCAAATTTCTAAAGTCCACACACAGCCTGATATCCCCATTCTTCTTTGTGATAGGGACTAGATTGGAAACCCAGGAAGAATCCCTAATGGGTTTGATTATCCGAGCATCTTTCATCTTTTTCAATTCCTAATCCATTTTAGGCCTAAGGGTGGGATTTATGGGCCTTTTCTTTTTCCTAAAGGGCTTGGCATCTTCTTTCAATGGAATTTCATGTTGAAAAATTTCCTCATTATATGGCTTTAGGTCATCATATGTCCAAGAAAAAACCTTTTTGTATTTCCTTAAAAGATCATTCAGATCCTTCTTCACCTTTGGTGACATTTTCTTACCAATAAATAAGTTCTTAGGAACTTCTTCTATTCCCACATGAACCTCCTCCAAATCTTCAGATCTATTTACACATGTAATAGAGTATGGTTTGTCCTTACTATCAAAGGCCCTCTCCAAAACAACTAGTCCCTTTGGGACTTTATTTGATTTTAGATGCAATATTTCCTTCCCCAAGACATTATCCTTTCCATTAATGTTTTTCACATACTTTGTGAAATCTATCTCTTTGTTGTCAAGACCTACCTCACAATACAAGAATCTAAGAATCTACATCATCATCAAACACTTGCCAGCTATCCACATTGCCAGGTATTGAAGGCCTAGTCTGAACTTCTATTTTAGAAATTCCAGCAAAAGTAATTTCTTCTGGCCTTAAAGCAATGTTGGCTAATGAATATGCCATTTTTTTTTGGCTCCTATCCATCCAGTCAATACCAAATACATCAAAACTTTCTATCTCATCCCATACTTCATTTTGGTAATGCTTTAATCTATGGTTCTTTGATGCATATTTGGATTTGATCTGAGATACCACTAACTCAGAGTCTCTAATAACTCTGATGCATTTGATTCCATGTCTTGCAGCTATTCTTAGACCTATCAATAGAGCCTCATATTCTGCCACATTATTTGTACAAGTAAACATCGGAGAAAATGAAAACTTGAAGGCTTTTCCAGAGGGAGATATCAACAATACTCAAGCACCAGCCCCCTCCCTAGAACTGGCACCATCAAAATACATTATCCATAACTTATTTTGTTCAGATAAATTACTTACATCTTCTAACAATAATGCAGGTTGTGATCTTCTTGCAGCTTGACTTTCCTGCACTTGAAACGACCCCATTTAAGTATCCAAGAAACAATTCATGTTGTTATCATTTTGTTCCCCAATCATATGAGGAGTTCTAGTTTCCCTTGATACTTTGATGTTATCACCATTTATGTTGAAAGTGGAAAATGATAAATCACATTGAATGTGTCCCCCCATAGATGCATTCCATTTTCTTGACAATAACATTCCATATTGGGGGGAATGTCTACAACCAATACACTCATCATTAGCACTTTATCTGGGAAAGTAGCTAATTTATAAGGCAAAGCATTAATAGTGCCTATGACAGGCACTTCTCTGGAATCCATAGCTTGGCATATCCCATGTGGAGTGTCTACTTTTAGTCCCATAGACCTTGTGACTTCTGCAGGCATAACAGTGTTGGATGCCCCATAATCAATCATGCAGTTCTTCAACATTTTTCCATTTATTAACAATGTTAGGAAAAAGGGATGAACAGTTTCTGTAGTAGTACTAACAATATTGGTATCTAAGTAAATTTGAGGAATCTTTGATATAAGCTCATTAGATTCCTTTGATTATTTATCCTTAGTGTCTGGCACTTTCTTGTTTTTCTCTGGTCCCATAGTTTTAGTAGAGCTAACACTCTTCACCCATGTCAGAGTCTTTTCCTTATTCTCTCCTATCCTCATCATTTCTAATAGAGGCACCTTAACATTTATCTGGGACAAAATTTGCCCCATATCCATAGGGGTGTATGTCATATCAGAAATGTCTAATTTCTAATTTGTGCAATCCACGTCTTCTGCTTGAGTAGCCAGTTTAGCTTCATTTCCCCTAAGTGGTTTATCCTCTTTTTTGGGATGAGTTATGGAACTCTCTGGTTTTTTTATCTTTTCTTTATACATATTTGGGCCAATAGGTTTGTTTCCCTTTTTAATCAAAACCTTATTAGTACCTTCATCCTATTTCTCCTTTTCCTCTGGCCTTTTGGTACTATTTGGGGTATCCTTGATAAAGATACTAGCAGGTTTTCCATTTGCATTTCCAACTACTTTTTTCTTAAAACATAATTACCCTTGCTTGTGCAACCATATTAGGTGATCTCAGCAATTTCTTCATCATATGGCCTTCTCAGAATAGGGATCTCATCACATCCTTCAGCATTACATCTCATATTATCAATCTCCCAATCCTGTATGTTAGAATAATCAGGCTGATAATATGTTTCATCATTTACAAGAGAGGAATTCATAGCACAACAACTGTCATCATATTCTTCCTCTTCATCTTCTTCATTTTCTTTAGTGGAAGAAATTATGGCAGCAATAACACAATATTCAAGATTGTGTGGAGACTGACAAGGTACACACCATGGATTTTCACAACACATATTTACAGAGGTCTTGTATATGGGATCAGGAGTTTTTTCATCATATTTATCCTTCTTTTGTGGGACAATAGGTTTCCCATCTTTCCACTTAGTAGTATAAGGATAGTTCTGCATCCTAGGTTGTCTGTTGAAATTGCCATAGGAAGGATTATCATTATTTGAAACCCTATTATGACTACTCTCTCCAGGCTTTAAATTTTTTAAAGAATTCAAAATTAATTTGAGGTTATCATCCTCCTTAGGTTTTGAACTTAGGGGTTTATTTGATTCTTTCTTATTATACCTGGTGGGTTTCCAATCTTCTCTCCTGCCCACTTTCCCAGAAATTCTTCTATTTGTCTCAATGTTGATTGCTACCTTATATACTTCCCTAATATTTCTAGGGTTCTTATCTCTTAACAAATAACCCATTTTTGCATCAAAAGCATTAAGATAGGTAGCAAGACATACCTTGTCATCTAGTGTCATCACTTGTAGTAACTTGTGCATTGCCCTTTGAAATCTAATATTGAATTCCACCACCTCTTCATTAGGGTTCTTCTTTATGTTGTTGAACTCATTCAACATGAACTCTTCATTAGTATTGTCCCCATATTGGTCCCTAAAACATTCCTTCATCATATCCATGGACCCAATACATTCATGGGGTAATCCCCTAAACCAGTCCCTAGCATCCTCAATTAATGATTGCACAAATAATTTCATCATAACATCATCATGTGAAATTTCATAGCCATCAACCGTATCCATAAAATTTTTCAGATATTCTTCACATGTTATAACATTATTCCCAGCAAATTTAGGAAGTTTGTCCCTAATATTTTTAGGAATTTTATTTGGATAACCAGGAATGCCAAGGAAAATAAATTGTTTGTACCTTTCGGTATAGACATGAGTTTTTTGAGATGAAATGTTACCTTGAGTAGTTGAAGTGGTAGCATTTCCAGAATCAACAGGTGGTGGTAAGTTCATTCCTAAATTTAGAGACAATTTAGGGCCAGCACTAGTAGAATGAGAACTAGAGGTTTGTCTGATATATTCAATTTTCTTCTTCATTTCAAGAGCAGAGGCTTCTAATTCAGCCTTTTCTAATTCCTTGGCTATTATCTCCCTCTCTCTTTTGTCTCTATCCAACTCAGTATCTAGCTTCATCATGGGATCCATCATACTCCCTTTGTTCACTGGCTCCTTTATTTCAATATTTGCTAAATTTTGTTTACCTTTGTCCTTGGGTTTTGGTATGTCATACAATTGTTGAACAACATGTTCATATTCAAGTTTCTCAGGCATAACAGTAGCATTCATTGCCTCCAAATCTTGCAATTGCCTTTTCAACTAGTCAGATTGAATCTGAGCATGTCTGGTTCTTTCCTCCTTTTCTCCTTCTCTTTCTCCTTTTTGTCTCAAGGCAATTTTCTCTCGGATCTTTCTTTCCAACTCACCCACCTCTTCAAAAATCTCTTTAGAATCCACAAGAGATGTGTCAGATTTTGAGTTTTCTTCCATGATGGTTCTCTCTCTTCTATGTTGATGGGCATGTGGTCTTTCAGATGAGGGAGAGCTCAGATCACTTGGTATTCTCTTCACCTCTACTCTTGGATCTATACCTTGTCTCATGTCCCTGAGACTTACCATGAACCACATTTCTATTATATCTAGGAACATCATCAACCCATTCACTCTAAGAGTAATACTCCCCATATACTCCTAATTCTAGTTGTGTTTCTTGTTCAACTTCTACATTTTCTTCCTCATGATTAGGAGGAATGGGAGTATCCATTCTTCTGTTCCTTCTCTACCTCTAGGCTTGGGGAGTAACTCCAGCACCATTTTTGTTCACTGATTTCCCAGCTCTGGAATTGGATGGAATCTCACTTTCCAATTCATTCTCAGGATGACTGTTCATCCTGGATATGGTATTTTTTAACTCATAGCTAGATAATGGTGTATTAGATAATTATAACTCAGCACTGATGTAGAGATTTCTTCGATTCGCCACCCAACAAATAGCTGGGAAAATACACAGTAACTTGAGTAAAAAATTTGGTAGGACAAGTTTTCACGGGTCATAGAAAACAACAAATTCTAAGCACCTATCCCAAAAAAATTTCAATGGTAATACAGATGACTGGGATATGCAAAGATAAAACTCTGTAATACAATGGTCAACTAGCTGGTATTGATAAGTAAGTAGGTCAGGAGTCCAGCTCAACTTGAGAAACTGTACTTGCTTATTAAAAATGAAAGACTAGTCCCCAGAAGAGTCACCTTTTTGTTGGTTTCTTTTTATGTTGCAATAGAAACCACAAAAACCTCTTCCCTTTATGACTATTTTTATAGAGGAGCCACCTCCAAATATTTGTTCATGCAAGAAAAGGACCAACTAACAAGCACTCTCTTAATACTTCTACTCTTTAGGTCCTGTTACACCAAGTGGGGATACCCTGTAATACCTATTAATATATCTAATTTGGTACTATCAAGTAGTAATCTCACAATGACTCAACATAACTGGGAGATACTATATAATTGGATAATTACCCATTGAACGTCAACCATGAAACGGAGCATGAGATAGAAATTTGTAACAAACTTACACAAATGTAGACATAACAGATTTTAAATATTTGTTTGTAGGAAAACACAGCCAATGTGCAACTAGATATGCAATAAAACAAAACTTACTAGCTTCAAATCAGTGCTTTATCCATTGGGCTATATTATGACTCAGATACAGTATACTGAAATTAATAACTACCAAATATTTCAAATCACAATACAACTATCCCAAAACCCCTACTACTAATAGAATCCTAGTATGTGGTAGATGAATCTATGCATAAATCAGAGCCTAATTTAATCTGATCCTAGATCAGAACTCTCAAATAAGTACATAAACACAGAGAAAACTATGCTAATGAACTAGAAAATTCATAACTCATATGACACATAACACAGGAGAGATTGGAATCCAGATCTTTGTATTAAATTCAGTAAATCTTATTTCAATATACAAAAAGTGCTCAGAGATAACCTCTTCAATAACCTGCAAAAGATCTCTCAACTTTATTTTTGACTTCTTACACTATCTAGTACAGATTATACTATCTTTCCCCTCTTGACTAAAAAAATTACAAATGGTTTACAATACACATTTTCCATCCCTTTCCAATGATCTTGGGAATCCTTTTATAGATTAGGATTATAACAAGATTCAGATCATTTGGAATAAGGACAAAATAAATGACTCACTAAAAAGACAAAATAGCTAATGGAGTGATAACCACTCTTGTTACAATAGATATTTGACAAATTTTGTCTTTTGACCACTTGGTACTTGCAACTGCTTCAAAGCTGCTCGACATGAGCCATCTGGAGTTTGTTGTATTTGATGTTGGTGATGTAGAATCTTCACTCTTTAACTGTATCATCCAATCTGTTGAGCTTCATCATTCACCTGCATGTCGTCACCTTCTCCTAGATCAGCTATTGTGTACTTATCCTTCCAAGAGGTATACACCTCATCACTCAGCTAGTTGAAGTTAAGGACCTCATCCTTTCTGTTGTTAATTTCCCTCCAAGTGGTATTTTCCTTCTCAATTTCTTGTAACCAAAATGCAAAAAATGCTCTAGCTTTACCAACTATCTCAACAGTCTGAACAAATAGCCATGTACTCTCTAGTGTAATTATGCTATTGGTCCTTACTGTTAATGCTTCATTCATCTGTCGATGCCATAATGATTCATCTTTAATATCTCCATTTTTCTTAAAGAGATTTGGGAACATCTCATACCGGTCCTTTGAATATTCTTTTTTTAGGGCCATTACCTTTCTTATGACAATGCTTCTTCTTATGTCCATGTCCATGAGAAAATTTACATATTTATGAGTGCCAGTTAAAATAATTTCAACATTGTTTTCCCTTTTGCAAGTGGTGTGGAATAATTTCAATTCTCCTCCCTTTCCTTTCCATCTATTCAACAATTGGTCCAAATTGTCTTCATCTGCATTATACTCATTCAATATGTTAACAATTTTCTTTCCTTGTGAATAAATGGTAGCATGAACCAATTCATGAGTACAATGCATGAGGGTCTTATGTATTTTATCTGCATATTTTTGCTTCACCCATGCCTCTACTTCTCTGAAATTTGCAGACTGTTCAACCCATTCTTTCTTTTGCTTCTTCAACTATATTCTTTCAGAAATCAGTCTAGATTTTTCTTGGTCCAACTCCTCTCGTGTGGTTGAGTTTGATGGTGCAGGGGAAGGAGGATAAGTTATAAAAGGACTTGATGAGGATGGCTGGTGAGGGTCTTGTTTAATCCTCCTCTAAGGCACAAATTGGACTATTTATCTTCCCTCAAGGAAAGCAATTCTATTGTCCTTCTCAATAGATTTAATCTTCTCATCATTGTAGGCCTTTATGACAATCTCATATTTCTTTGTTAGGATTTTGAATGCCTCTTCTTGTTTCTCAGCCACCTTTAAACTCAATTTTGCAGTTTGCAGGGTAAGTTTAGCTGTGTCCACACCTGATGTATCTAATACTCTTCTTACAATAAGGCTACCTACCAGTTCATCTTGATCATCTTGATTAGATACTTTATGGCTTTTCTTTCTCATATGCCACTTGACAAGAGCTGCACGATCTTCACTAAATTTCACTCCCTTAGATGCTTTTCTTGCCTCTATCTCATTAGCATAGATAGTCTTTGTTTCCTTTCTCACAGCATCGAAGATAATAGCATTTGCAATATCCCACTTTGGAAGTATCAGTACTCCTTCCTTCCTTACTAGTGCCCTTCCTTCCTCAGGAGTTATCTTTTCAAACTTGGATATCATTTCCTGTTTGATCTTGTTTTCAATCTCTTCCTTATTCCTTGTAGGTTTCTCATTATGTTTTTGTTGGCACTTTTCTTTAAATTCATTTATGTGGGTTCTCCATAAAAACTGTGAAGCATGCTTTGGAACTTCAGGCACCACTTCTTGTAAATCTATTGAAGCATGCTTTAGAACTTTAGGCACCCCTTCTTGTAGTTCTTAGGCTATGACAATTATTTGTCCAGTATCTCTCATCAGTAGCACCTATTCTTCTATTGCTTAATCATCAATACAAAGTGGAGATTGGGAAGGAGAATATACATTTTCCTATTTTTGTTGATTTTCTCCTTCTATTCTTTGCCTTTTGGGGGATGGCAATGATTGGGTATGGGGGTCTAATGGCCTCTTCCCCTTTGGATCCAAGGTCTTCTCAGCTTGTGGCAAGACTATATTGTACCCTCTTATTTGGTAAACCGCATATTTCCCTGGGGGAACATTTTTGGTTGGAGCCATCGTGCTCATCATTGCCTTTGCCCTTTCTGGATTTGTTTGTAAAATATTGGCCCTTTTCTGATTTAGTGCCTGCATGATATCCTCAAACATCTCCATTAAATATTCTATCTTCTTGGCCCAAGGCTAAAAATCTTTCAATGGGTCATACAACTTGTCAAAATGTTGCACAAAATCAAGGCTCTTTTTGTATGTCTGCCACTTTTCATTTTTTATCTCCTGCTCTATCATGTCAAATTCATTTCTGATTATGTCCTTAGGGAAATTGAATTGGTGATTCAGCAACAGGCACTTTGTTTTTTCTTTGAACATATCTTTGATGAAAGCTTCAAGGTTAGAACATCTTGAAACTATAGTACTCAAATGGTAAGGGGCCATATATTTATCTAGGTGTTTCCACCCTCTCTTTGTGATAATAAACTAATGGGTTGTTGTAATTTGACAGGTACTATGTAGGTTAAAATATAAGGGATTCCCCTAAAACCATAAACTCTGAAAACTATTGACATTGGGTAGAGAATGACATCTCCCTAATTATGCACTATTTTCAATTCAAGACTATATTCTTTAGGTCTCAATAATTGCAAAAGTGTCAAAGGCATCCTAGGATCATCATTCAACAATAATGCCCTAATCCTAGCAGCAAAACATCTATCAAAATTTATGTAACTTGTCTCCTTTTTGTCCCATGACATGTCTACATTCCATAGTTGTACGGTCATTTCCTCATCATCTTTGACCTTTGTCAATTCCATCTCTCTTTCAAAATAATCTACCCCTTTGTACAAAAACATATGCTTTAGCAGGGAATACCAAGTGAAATGTCTAGTCACCTTGCTATTTTGGATGCATATCAATCCTTCGTGTATCAAATCTTCAAGATATGGAGAAAAATAAAAAATTATGGCCCAATGGGGGTGCAAAATTTGTACCATCATGAACAAGTAGTGGATGTGCATTTCCTTCTCTTCATCATCCCCATAGATCTGACATTAAGCCATGTATGTTCCTATGGCTTTTGGGGTAAAATAGTCTAACTTCAAAGGCTCCTTGGTTCTTGGGCCTACCATGATCAGATCTCCAATTTTGTTGACATATTCTTTTAATGGTCCATTTCTTAGATAATCCTTTTGTGCTTCATACACTTCTGTGAATTCTTTGAAATCAATTTTATCCATTTGGGTATCCTCTTCACTCAACTTGAATACTTTCCTGATTTCTTTTGTAGTTATGTTGACCATGATCTATCCATTCTTATCTCTGACTACCCTTGATACCTTGTCATACTTATCTTCTATTTTCATAAGCATATCAATATCCATGAAAACCCCAGGTACTACTAACTTGCCCACATCAAATTGCCATATATTGCTATTAGGAGAAAAAGCATTTCTCTGGCCAAAAATTACTCTAAAAAGATCCAAACCAATCATACCTATATTAGCATCCCTAGCCCATTGTCCCAAATCGTACAAACCCTCACCAATTTTCAAACGTGGAATTTTAGGGACCAATTCTTTGATTTTTGTCAAATTATTTGTTGACCTAGTTAACTGCTGTAGTAGGTCATCACATAAATTTGATAGAATATAGTAACTGCAAGCCCTAATAACTCTTCAAATTTTGGATTCAGACAAAACTTACACCATAAATTTACCCATTCTGCAAATAGCCTGGAAGTTGAAACGTGATCACTGCAGCTTTCTTTTGCTCCACAAATTCTACAATTCTGATAATCAAGTGTTGAATGATCGAACACATCAATCCCATCACTCATGAGCATTAAATTCTTTATTTTGGAAGCACACATTTTCCATTACTTCACCTAAGTTCAAACTCTCACGACTAACAGTTCAGAATCACTAAGATAACTTCTTTGAATTATGACTATAGATCCTAACATCTCTTCTTCACATCGGATGGCTCACAGCAAGTCTTTTATAGCATTCAACTTTGTGGACACGTGGCAGCACGTCCCAATCCCTCAAAGATTAACCCTCAGTCATTTTCCATCACAGGCTTTACGTGCACCATCAGATCTTCTTGAAGATGCTAACCCTTTACCTTACTTAATGCCGACAGAGGGTCCCAACACTTAGGACACACGTCACCATGGTGCATTCCCTTGATGACTAAAGGTCAATCACTTTATCCTTCAGTCTTTACACCATCCGTCTAATCCTACATAACTTTTAATGTCTTTAACACATATTTATGGCCCATAGCTTTGATCTCCTAGGATACGTGGCAACACATCACAATGCCTTAATGGTTAAAATCATCGCATCTTTCATTGGAGGCTTTACGCCAGCCGTCAGATCTTCTTTAACCTGTGATACCTTTACCCAACCGGCTTTATATTAACTGTAGGCTGCAACTTGCCTGGATGGACACGCGTCACAATGTTGCAATCCCTTAAAGCTTATCCTTTGGTCATCTTATCATTGTGGGTTAACACCAGCCATCAGATCTTCTCAGAGATGCTATGTATTTTCTGAATCTTTAATCACCTGTGGGACCCACTACATAACATGCGGCAGCATGGCACGTTCCCTCAATGACTATTGTATGTGGATCTTCATCATGAGCCTTTGCGCCAACCATTGGATTAGATCTGAAATTTACTCGATTCAATCTTCATCTGCTCATTCATGTTTGGGTCCACTGAGGACATGCATCACCATGGCACGATCCCTTGAAGTTAACTCACCCACATCTCTGGTATAAAGGTAATGCACGAGCCGTTGGATGAAAAAGCATCTACAGATATTCTTCAATCTGTATCTTCAATGTATTCGGTTGCGCCAAAGATACATGGCACAATGGTGCATTTCCTTGAAGATTAAAATTTGATCATCTTCTTATTGCAAGAATGCACAAGCCATTGGATGAAAATACATTAGCTCGACAGATAACATTTTAATAAACTCTTGCGGACTTTGAACTCAAGAAATAAATAAAGACCCCGATGTTAGGATATTCACAACTTAATGAACACAAACCTCTTTTTAAAAGGACACATGCAAGACATGACTTAAGTGGCAAAAAAGTAACATGAAATTATAAACCATTTCAACGCTTAGGGTTTTAGGATCAAATTTTACAATTTGAGACATGAGACAAGGGTTTTTCAAGTATCCTCATAAGACTCTTTGCAAAAATAGACCAGGGACTCATTGTTTGGAAAAAAATTTAACCAGACCTAACAAGACCCATTTAGGGAAATAATCATTTCATATTCCTTCAGTCATGGAAGACTTATATGCTCCAACACTGAACAAAGGTACAAACCCCTAGAGCCAAAATGAAATATCAAAGAAAAGGGCTCCATTTTTTATTATATTTCCTTCCCCTAGCCCTTCCATGTAAAACCTTAGCTGAGCTTGGATGTAGAAGTGGTTGAAAGGGAGCATGAGCAACATTAGAAAAAGATTTCTTATCCTGAGAAGAAGGTGGAAGCCATTACCAAAGGTATGGAACCTTTTTGTCACCAAGGAAGATCATTTATAGGTTTTCCATCCAAGCCACAAAAGACCCTAATTTTGACAGATTCATACAGTGACAACATATTGCTCTGATAATAATGTAATAAGTGTTTTCCATTCTTGCATGTCAAAATGAGGTCTTTTTATACCGTTATGTTGCACATTTCATTTTGGATGGATGTATTATAGATTTCCTTGAATTTTAAAGTTGTGTATATGAGAACCAATAGTTTTTTATGGATTTTCTGTTTGAGAAGTTTAAAATTTCAATATTTTTGGAGGCCCATTAATGGAGGAATGCCTCCATGTTTGGTTTGACCAAATAATGGAATTTGTGAAAAAGTTGAATTTTATGTTTTTGATTGGTTATTGTGATATGGAATAATGATATTATAAGTGGAATTTATTGTGTGATCACTTTTGGATCCATAATCTTGGTTGAGACCAATTGAGTGTGCATCTTGAACATAGTTGGAAAGTGTATTTTTAAAATGAGGTATTGTCTAATTAGATTCCTTATGCATTGTTTTGGTATATGAATGATCACGAGCTTGTTTTTGGGTGTTGAGTTAGAATTTGGGAGTATTGTAGGAAATAAGGCAGCGAACAACTAAGAGGGGGGGTTAATTAGTTGTTATTAAACTTCCAAACTTATTCTACCCTTTAAATATTTAAGCCCTTATCTCTGATCCAAGTGAATTAAACATGTATGCAAATATGAGAAACACATCCACAACACTTGCTACACATTTTTATCATGGAAACCTTGTTAGGGGAAAAACCATTGGGGGGTGATTACCCACAATAAGAAAATACCTTGTTAGAAGTATAAACTTACTACAAGTATGGGGAATGCACATGCATTCAAGCACACTTCCTAGAGCTCACAGCTCAAAATTAAATGGGATATAACCCAAAGAAAGGAAGGTTCACTTCCTAAAAATATCACTACAATGATCTGAGAAATTTTTGAATTATATGATGACATCTAACACATGTTTGAGTCAATTCCAGTGTAGTATAGTGTAGATCTTTGATCAATCCTTTCTCTAACACTTTCTATTGAACAAGATGTTCTCCAATCAATCTGCCACTTGCTTCCCAAGAAATCTCACATGTCCGCACATCTGCAACAACCCCTAGATGTGATTTATATCATCAACCTTGGCAAATACACAAAGTCAGTACGAATCCAATTTTAAACTTGAAATCCTTGCACCAAAAATCATGATTTAAATCTATCTTTGACTGCCAAAATATATCCATAATCCTTGTCAACCACCTCGAGTTCATAACTCATCCACAAATCACACCTCAAACTTATAGAAAATGATTTACCAATCAAGTCAGCCAAGAACAATAAAAATATACCACCAACCAAAAACTCCTCCAATATGATCATTTCAATCCATGTGGACCACCAACTCATTAGGAACATAATATAAGACATTCATATGCTTCATGAATAGCACTTAAAATATCCAAGCCCATCCATATTGTCATATTTACCAACATCTCTAATGTCAGACCTCAAGAACATTATCATCAACAACTATAACATTTGATAAATACCTTGAAAACATCTGGACCATGAAGCATTTTAATTGAGGACAACCCATCATGTCCCAAACATACTCCTAGACATGTAGAGAAAAATACCAAACCAAGAATGAATACCAAACCATTTTCTATCACTGTGTCAACCCTATCCGCCAGAATGTCTGCCAATCTCAACACTTAATGTCATAGCACATCCAAATCTTCATCCACACCTCTTTAATTTTACATACACCAATTATAGACCATTTTAAACATTCCTCTATGTGGGTAACCATTTATATGCAATACTTGTACCTCACTAGACCTCTGAACATCGTGTGCCTTTGGATAAACTGTCAACTAATATGTTGACATCAAACAATCAGTCATTTTGATCAATCCTAGTGATATGTTGACATCAATTACAATACATCAAAATTTCCAAAAATCTCTCCCTTTTGCATTGATGACAACATATGATGAGAAAAAAAAATAATGCAATCAGAAACCAACACAATCTCCCTCTCTATGAGCAATATCCACAATATTCACCATTATCTTTTAGATTCTCTCTAACTCTTCTTCCTTCAGGATCTCTTTATCTATTCTCCCCCTCGAAGAAAGTTTCTCTTGGCTCCAATCTGGTTACATACTCTCCTCTCCATTAGTTTATCCCCCTTTGATATGCACTCTTCTCCTTAGTTTAGGATCTTTCCTATGTGCAAGTATATATCATGTTTTTCACAAATTCTTCTACCCCTTTGACATCAATGACAAATGCATTTGTTTACTCTGATCAATCATGCTCTTCTTTCTTACCATCAAACAGCTCACTTACCATGTTGACTACTCCCCCTGAGTAGTAACCTCCAAAAAATGAATAGAGCTTGAATGACTTCTCCATGAAGCCCTCTAAATTGATGCAATTATCTGGATATTTAGTTCTGGTTAGGAGGAGAAATTACCCCCAACTTTCCTCTGAGATGTGTAAGAGTAGATAATTTTCTGTATTATCTTTACTCTTCTTTCTCTTTGACTTATTTCTATGCTTTTTTCCTTTATCTGTTCTTATCTTCTCTTTTCCTTTGTCATCTTTCTGTATTCCTTTGACATTCTCACATTTCCTATTCATTTTTCACTTCTTAATTTGATCATCTTTCTGTACCTTGTTGTTCATCCCTACCAAAGAATATTTGTTCACTTTCTTGCTTCTGCAATATTTAACAATGCATTCAGATATGTTACATCTGAAATGAATAAAAAACTTTTGTCCACTTTCTTCGTTCTTTAGAGTAGCACATTGACTGGTAATGTGACCAATTATGTTGCATGTAAAACATCTAACCCTTTCTCTATTTAAATCCTCTGACTTTCAAGTAAAGATTCAAGTTTGGCTAAACTGATCATAAGTTTCTCCTTGTAGTCATTTGCAATCATAAGATCTTATTCAATAGCTTTATCCCAATGATCATCATTTTCTTTAATCTCTGATATTAGGAAAATCTAATCTTTTGCAAATTTTTTCTTAGTCTAAACGCCCTTATTCCTATCACCAATGATTTGATCTTCAAAATTATTTATTCTTACATACCTTAGTGTCTTCTATTTTACCACCAATTTGTGTGCTTCCTCTTCTCTACTTGTGTAGGCCTCGTCTTTTTCATTCATCATACCATCTTGGACTTGATTTTGAACATGATGTTGTTGTCCCTAACTTCCACTAGCATTTTTATCATCAGAATCATATCCACCTGATTTGGATAGACTATCAATGCTTTCATCTACTTTAACACTTGTACTCTCTACTATCTTCTTCAACATTTCTTTGTAGCACCTATAAGCCTTGATTTTGGTAGAGTATCCAAGGAATATGCCTTCATCACTTCTAGTATCAAATTTCCCTATATCCTCATCTCTTTTGGTGTAACATTTACTACCCAAAATTATGAAATACTTGACAATAGGCACATTTCCACACCAAATATCATAAGGTGTCTTACTAGTATCTCCTTTACTTGCACTTAGTTGAGAGTGTATACTGCACTGTTGACTGCTTCTCTCCAAAACATTTGTGAAACTTTTCCTTCAAGATTCATGGTCCTTACAGTATCAAGAATGGGCCTATTCTTCCTCTCTACCACTCTATTATGTTGGGGAGTCCTTGGAGCAGATAATTGTCCCTTTATTCCATGTTCTTCACACAAAAATAAAAACTCACCGGATGTGAATTATCCACCTCTATCTGATCTTAGACACTTCACCTTCAATCTTGTCTCAATCTCAACTATCTTCTTGAAGATATTAAACTTATCAAATTCTTTAGAATTTTATTTCAATAAGGATACCCATACCATTCTAGAGTAATCATCAATGAGTAACATAAAATATCTTTCACCTTGCATGCATCTTATCTTAGTAGGACCACACAAATCAGTATGAAAAATATCTAACAATCCATTTGAGTTTTCATCTTTAGACCTAAAAGTAGTTCTTCCTTGCTTGCCTAATTTGACATTCTCTACAAATAGTATTAGCATGCTTCTTCATCTAGGAGTATCTCTAATAGCATGAGTAGAACTTATTGCCACAATATTGTCAAAGTTTACAAGACACAACCTTTTATTCCATAACCAGATTTCATCTATTTGAGAAATCAAACAACTTTTCTAACCACTATTCAAATGGAATAACCTTTTGTCTTTGACCCTGTAGGAATATTATCCCATATTAATTTACAATCTTTCATCTTTCATACTTAAAATGCAATCCATAACCTTTTTCCACCATCTATCCAACACTAAGAATATTATGCCTCAAGCCTTCCACAATCATCAGTAGTGTTCTTTCCATCTAAAGAAATAGAACCTCTTCCTCTGATCATACCACCAATGTTACCTCCTCATCTTACCATACCACCATCTTAATTCTCATAAATCACAAATTTTCTCTTATCACTGGTCATATGATGAGAGCATCCACTATCAATCATCCACTCATCTTTCTTGACAAATTGAGTAGCTAGGGTATTCTCTTCAACAACACAACTAGTATAATTAGTAGGCATAGGATTTTCACAATTTGGATCATCTTCATCCTCTTTGATAGAAATAAAAATAAACTCATTATCACTCATATTAGAATCATCAGATTCATCATTAGTAACTCCTTCATTAGCAACATAGTAACACTTCTTAGCAATACTAGGATTGTTATTTCTAATCTTAGGAACCCTTTCCAGATATCTAGATGTAAAGTGTCCTATCTAATTTCATGAAAAATACTTAATATACATCTTTCCTTTGTACTTACCAGATCCTTTTGGAAATATTTTAGCAATCAGTGCTTCCATCTCTTGAATCTCTCGCTCTTCTTCTTCAATTTCTCTCATATCTTATCATTCTCCTAGTGCATCCTTCTCCTTGATATGATCTCTTCTAATCTCTTTCGTATATAGTTTCTTTGAATTTTGACTCTAACTTAGGTAAAGCATTACTAAATTCACTTAACTCAAAAGTAGTAAGCTTACCAATTAGTGTGTCTCTTGTTATAGGTGTCACTGTGTGAATCTCCTCAATGGCTGCAACTTTGTGTTTATAGGAAGGAGCTAAAGATCTCGGTATTTTAGGAAAAATCTCCTCCTCTTCTAAAGTACCTCTAACACATCTGATAGCATACATCACTTCATTCACCCTAAGCATGAAGGAGGAAGCCCTCTCATATACACTCATCTTCAAGGCTTCATACTAAACCTTAAAGCTTTGAAACTTGGCAATCATGACTTCCTTGTCTCTTTCATACAAGGTCTGCAACTTCTCCCAAATCTTACTAGCAGTTTCTAACTCCATGGAATTTGTCATTATAGAATCAATCAAGGAACTTAAAAAAGATTCATCTTCCTTGATATTTTATTTAGCATCATTGTTCTCTTGAGGTGTAGTAGGATTTTAAGGAGCAATACAAGTAGACTTGGTAATCTTCCAACAATATTCATCAATACATATGAGATGGACAATCATGTGATTCTTCCATAATGTGCAGTTGGTGTCATCAAATCTAGGATTGTCCTTCTTTAAGCTTTCATATTGGATATCCCTCAAGCAATTAAAATTTCTCCAAGGGACCAAGCTTTGATACCTATTATAAATCTTATGACTGAGAGGGGGGTGAATTAGTACAAACAAATAAATAAAGTAAACAAATGACACTAAACAATATCAAGCATACACAACCTTAACACACATAACATCGGTATTTTATCATGGAAAACCTTGTTAGAGGGAAAAAAACATGGTGGAGATGACACCCACAAGCCCAATACTACAGTAAATGAGTTTCCAGTTAGGAGCAAAAAATACCCTTTTTGAGGGTTCACCCTGTTAGGAGTGAGTAGTACATTGTTAGGAGTACAATCAGACCATTTTTGATCTACCTTGCTAGAGGATTTAAAACCTTAATAAAGAAGCTACCCTGCTAAAGGATTTACAAATAAGAACCAGTTAAAGTTTACCCTATTAGGGGATTTGACCTGCTACAACTGTTTGGGAATAACAAGATTATTGATATGTAGAATGACACTGATTTCCTATCAAATCCTTTCTTCTACCTTCCTTCTTGTTTCTATACTCATCTCTGCTCCTTCAATTCATGACCACCCAATATGAAAATACAACCGCAACCCTAAATCAAATGATTTAGTGCTCCTTATATAGACTTGTCATTAGGTCACACAAGGCCTTTAACTTTCCATCACAATCGGCCCAAAAGATTAGCCAACCTCCTCAAAATAAGTGCCAACAACATCCAATATGTCACTCTCAAAACTTATTACCAATATTAAAATTAGTATTTCAGCCTCAGATCCACCGCCTTAATCAAATTAATATGAAACTTTGATTGGTGATCAAATAGGTAAACTTCCTTCTCACTCAAAACATAATTCAATCAAAACTTAAGATAAACGATTGTAGTTTGAATCATAGATTCCACATACCATATACATATTGTATCTATGATCACAACATCTTAATCTTTCTTCAACTCGACCGCTACCATAATTTGTGTCTAATACTTGTTAACCAATTGATGGTAATGGTGATGCAGACTGAGTTTAGAAGAATACAAGCAATTAGAATGGTTAGATCAGTTGTTAGTTTGTCATTGATGTCAAGCAATTGATTTATGGTTTTTATTAAGTTGTCATATCAATTGGAGAGGAAATTAATTGGGAAGATAATAAAGATTAGACAATGATGAGGAACCATTGGTATAATTTTTTTCACTTAACATGTGATGTTGTTAACTCAGTAAAGCAGAGAGGTCAAGTCAGTAAATGAAACATCCTTGTTACCGAGCAGTGAAGTGTTTATCGGTCAGACAAAGGAAAGAAAGTTGCTAAGAGAAGTTGACAACTGAGAAAGGTCAGTTACCGAGCAAGGTTGGTAACCGAGCAAAGTCAGATATCGAGTGAAGATATTCACCGAAGTCACTGAGCATGGAACAAAGAATGAACATAGATTGAATTCAAGGAGCAGAATGAATTTAATACAAAGGAATGCAGATCAAGAAGTTGCTAAGCACAGGGACAAGTCTATTGCAAGATTTACGATCATGAAAAGTCAAGTTCAAAATTAGTGATGTAGATTAAGCGGCAAAATAAATTTGTGAGTTCCAAGAAAAAGTGCAAGTCACGAGGCACGGTTAACCGCTTAATCAAGTTGCAGGTACATTGAATCAGTTCATTTGAGATGATTGAATGGTTGAGTGTAATTGAGGAAAAACCTAATCAATAGGATTAAGAGGCAAAACAAAGGCCTATATATTGATAAGTTTGTATGTTTATACAGAGTAGCTAGAAAAGTGATAAGTTGAAGAGATACCAAGGAGAGTAGTGAAAGGGTTGGAGAACCAATCCAGAGGAGAGACTGATGAGTTGATGAGTTTTTGGTGCCAGTAAGTTTCACAGAGTGAACAAAGGATCTAATCAAGAAAATTATAGTTGCAGAATCACAGGTCACATTAGTACACTATTTCTTACTAATCTTTGTAACAAAAAATCTCTTAACTGAGTGGACCTAAAGAGTCCTTTTGTAAATCATTGAGAAAGGTAACATTCTAGGATAAATGTTTAAGCCCTCTAACTAGGCCACTCCTAACAGTGTGAATATCTTCATACGCCAGGAGTAAATCCCCTAACACGGTCACATCCAACAAATGTGCATTGTAATCTTTAACAGGGTTGGCTCTTAACCAAGCATACTTCAGAAGAGTAGTTCTTTTTATGGGTGACAATTTCCATGAAGGTTTTTCTCAAATTAAGTTTCCTCATTAAATATGGTGTTACAAATGATTCTTCATAACTATGAATGTTATTTCCTTATGTTATGTAATACCCACCTCTTGGTTTGCTTTTCAGTTTCGGTTGCCGATCTCTTTTAGGGCTTTTCATGTATGTGTGGTTTATTTCAGATGGTTTAGAAGATATTTATGTATCGTGTTTTAGTATGCTATTGATTCATTGCTTAGAGTGTTTTATCTCCTATTTGCATATGATTTATGGTTATTTCATGATGTTGATGTATATGTTAGGATGTCATTTTGATTATGGTTTTCTGACAATACTGACCCTAGAGTTATATGCACATGGATCATTTGTATGTTTTGCATTACTATTTGACATGCTTGATATGGTATGGGAAAGAGTCATAGTTACTTGCTTCAGTGATATCCACATGATAAACTAGTCTCAACCATTGTTTGCTATATTATATACATGTATGCTCGTCTTTGTGATGATAGGGTTGCAGGTACCGGGCTACATCTTCCCTGAATTGGCAGGAGTGAGCGTGCCCTACCGCAATATCTCAATGGTAAGAGAGGGGAGATAGTATTCAGGTCCAAATTCCACACCCTAAACCCTTATTTTGTCCTATTGATGGACAAAGAATCTAATTGACTACCGTACGTAGTGTGTGAATCCGTCAAGTGACGTGGATTCGTGAGCCTGTTTGTGTGAGTTGGGTTTCTATTTCAGTTGATTGTCTGTTTCAGTTGATTATCTGTTTAGATGAGTTTTAGGTGTTTTGATGATGCTTTTAGCTTGATTTATTTAATGAATTTTCATGGTAAATATTAATGTTAATTATTGCACCTGT
>MU227287.1:993350-1013821 GCA_018584345.1 Thuja plicata
GAGGATGTGAGTTATGAGATGTATATTATTGGATTCATTTGATGTATCCTTTGTGTTAGTTCTTTATAGTTGTTATTCGTAGATTATCTTGCTTAAGTGATTCTACGTCAAGGAACCCTCAAGGATTATTATTTGTGTATGAGTTATTCTTATGTGTATGTCGTGTATCTCATTGCTTCCGCATTTCTATCATTGTTGTTTGTAAACATTTAAAAAAAAAAAAAATTTATCCTGTTAACTCAGTGTCAAGTTTAGATTAGTTCTCCTGGGTTCCCTGGCGGGGCATTATATGTTATATGATTTTATCAAGTTTGTGAAGAGTTTACAAGTTTTGGTTGTTGTTGTTATTTGAATCACCGAGTTGAATCAAAAGGTTTAAATTTAAAGTGTTAAGTTTTAATATTTTCTTATTTAGCCCCCTCTCAATAAACCATCTTTTGGAGGGTAAACCAATAATTGGTATCAGAGCTAGTGCTCTGAGGAGATAAGTTTAAATGTACTTGAGTTAAAGATCCAAAGATGTATAAGAGGGGAGCACCAAAGTTGAATAGGAATAAATTTTCTACATGGCAGAATAGAATGAGGCTTCACATATCTGGTATTTGAGATTATGCACTAGATCATCTTGAAAATGAGTAATCACCTCCACTATTTGGTCCTCTAACACTTGAGAAGATAAGAGAAAGACAAGAACCCACACAGGTGATGATATAGATAACTTCTACTCTCACCAACCTAGAGTTGAATGATTTAGAAGGTTGTACTACTACTAAGAAAATGTGGGATAGGCTTACACTATTTTTTGGTGGAGATCAACATGTTCAGAAAGATAAGGTTGAAAGATTAAGAGGAAAGTTTGAATCAATGAAAATGAAAGAAGGAGAAAACATTACTGCATACAACACAAGACTAAAGGAGATTGCTATTGCAATTAGAGATGTTGGTGGAACCATTAATGAAGAAGATGTTACAAGAAAGATGCTTAGAAAATTGCTACATATCTATGCCATCTATGTGTCTTCTATTCAAGAGCTGAGATCCATTCAATAGATGGTTGTTAATTTGGATGCTACAATCGGTAAGCTAACTTCTTTTGAGCTAAATGATTTTGATAATAGTTTTCCTGCTACTTCTAATATTGAATCTACATTCAAATCATCCTTTACTATTGGAAAGTCTAGAGATTCTAGATCTAGTGATGGATATGCAAGTATTTCTAGTGAAAGGTTTCATAGTTGTAAGAGTGAGCTTGAAGATCTATATGTTGAAGATGAAAAGAATGAAGCTGAATTTGAAGCATTATTGGCTAGAAGACTACCGATAGGTAAAGGAAAGTACAAAGGTAAGCTACATTTGAAATTTTTTCCATGCAACAAGATTGGTCACATAGCTTCTAATTATCCTGACGATAATGAGAACAGAGATAACAAAGACAACAACAAGACTGAGAATAGATTTAGAAGATTCAGAGATTTAAAGAACAAAGGAAAGAAAGCATGCTACATTTCTCAAGGAGGTTCATTAATCTTGACATTGATGATGATGAAGAAATTTTTTTTTATGTTGCTATTAAAGATGAATCTGATGAAGAAAGGTACGTTGAAGAAAAAGTTGTAATATCACAATTAAGTAAAAATTTTACATGGATTATAAACAACAGATGCCCACACCACATGACCGGTGATACTGATAAGTTTATTAATATGAAAGAGCATAATGGTGGTAATGTTAGATTTGGAAATGATGCCCCATATCCTATGAAGGGAAAAGGTTCTAAATTCTTGTGAAAAATACTAAGTGTGATGATGTTTATTAGGTTGAAAGCCTGAAATAAAATTTATTGAGTGTGGCATAGTTAAACAATATAGGCCACCAACTGGAATTTCAAAACAAGAAGGTTAAAGTATTTGATCATAAGGGAAGTTTGATTGCTACTGAAGGACAATCTAAGGGTATCTTATTCTACCTTGATACATCCATAAAGAGATGTCTATTTGTTAAGATTGAAGATGTATGGGTATGGCACAAAAGGCTATGTCATGTTAATTTTGACAACTTAATCAAAGTGAGTAAGAAGAACAGAGTAAGAAGTTTATCAAGTCTAGATAAACCTAATAATTTAATGTGTAAGGGATGTCAAGTAGGTAAAATTACTAAATTGAGCTTTACAAGAAAAACCTATATTACACAAGGTATATTGGAATTGGTACACACTCATCTATGTGGTCCCATGAGAACATAGAACTACTATGGAGATAGATACTTCATATTGTTTGCTGATGATTGTATCATTGTTAAATGGAAGCACTTCCATTTTGGACTGGTTTATCCCTTTGAGTAAGTGGTTTTGGGTCATGTCAAACACCTTGAATGGGTCTTTGACTTGGATCTGGCTTTTCCCCTGTTCTGCCCTATTTTCCACTTCTCTTCGGCCTGTTTCTGGCATCCTGCTCTGCAAATTTGAGGTTCTTGACTTTAGGGTCAAGGTTGACCTTCTAGTTCAAGGTTTACCTTGACCTTGACCTAGGTCACATTCAACCTTGACCCTGACCAAGGGTCCAAATTTCAAGTTTCCAAAGTTTCTAGATGTCGGGGTTCAGAAAGATATAATTCCCGCTTCCGGGTCAGTTATTTCAGAATTTGAGATAACGATTCTTAAAATAATATTTAATATAGGTCCACTTATAGGGGCATGAGGATAATGGTAATTTAATTCTCCTATTTTTGCCTCTCTAGAAGATTGTGCCCTAGATTTGTATATAAGGAAGTCTTATCCTCTCATTTTCTCTAACGAAGATTTTGAAGAAGCACTAAGACCATCTATGCACATGACGGATAATCTATTGAAGGAATTATCTACACTCAATAATTCAAGCACATGCATTCAATTCATCAAGGAGATGCATTGGTAGCCATTGAAGGATTCAAAGCTCTATGGAGCCCTCTTGTTGAAGATTTCTCCATCCACATCCATGCAAGCTTCTTCCTATTCCAAGATCCATTCAAGATTGGTGTTGAATATCTAAAGGCATTTGATTTGAGACATCCTAAATCCTACATCCTACATTCTACATCCATTTGGAGCATCTATACTTTTGGATTCAAGGATTTGAATCCTCCACAAGGGTTTCTATATAAGCAAGGTGAATTTGTTCATTTACTTTGTTTATCTCTACAATTTAAATTATACTTTAAGGTTAATTCCAAAACTAGGGTTTGACCAAGTCAAACCCCTCCCACCCCAACAAAAAAAAAAAAATTTCTTGTAGGTACAGGTACAGGATAGTGAATTACATAGCATATTCAGATACCCTTTTCGGCTAACTTTCAGGATCCATGAACAGATTTTCCGTCAGAGTAGTGCAAGTCAAGGTCAAAATTTTGGGGCATGATTGCACCCCTGTATTTGGGTCAAGGTTGACCTTTCTCAGAAAAAGAAAATATTTTTGGTTTTTGTCTGTCTCTGTGTTTCTGTTCCAGATCTGGTTGCAGAATTTCCTGAAACTTAGTACAGACACTAGAAAATAGCAATTTCCACATCTTCTATACTTTGATGTTAGTACTTGTCTTCAATTCATTTCAATTAAGATTTTAATGAATTCAAATCTATTACATACTCTCCCCCCCAAAATGGGAATGTAAGGTTTTCCTCTTTCTTCTCATTTCCAATCGATTGATTCATTTGTGCATTGACCATTCTCTTGTGGTTAATCAATTTGGATCTTTCCTTTGTGCATTTTGGGCTAAAATGAGAATCTTACCTTCCCCCCATCATCCTATCTACACACATACATATACCCCACCTATCATATCCATTTTTCCACCTTACATTTTGGTATCTTACATTTTGGTGAACCCGCTTACGACAACTCTTTCTTTTGTGGTGTTAGATTTACATTTTATGTTAGATATTGCATGAATATTGGATTATCTTTCTTTTATGTTCTTGCATTTACATTTCAAAAATTAAAATCAACATTTTGTGTTTCCTAAAATTAGTTCATTCGCATTGTATTGGTGTATGACCTTTACTACTTCTAGTCCTACTTATAATATACCAGTTAGAAGCCGTAGACCTATGGATTCCTTTGATCCTGATTCTTCCTCTCCTTTCCTTAGGATGCCGGATGACAATTTAGCCACTCATGATTCCAATCTATCTACAGAGCATAACTCTTCTCACTCATCTCATGATGGGGATGATACTTTAAGAGTTCCTCCTAAACAAGTCCAAAAACTTTCAACCGAACTTGATAAAATGGGAAATTGGATTATTCAAGAAAACCATAATCAAGATTCTATTCAAGCTATAGAGGCTCTTAAGAAGGTCCTTCATGATAGTGATCAAGGTGTTAATCTCTTGTGTGGTATCACTCATCTTGTTCATTTGAATGTTAAACCTTTAGCTCAAGAAGCTCAAGATCTAGGATTCACTCCTCCTGTCACCAGTCTGGAACCTTCTTCCATTCATTTACCTAGCATTCCTACTTACACTCCTCCTTTGATGACTACATCTTTTCCAATTCAATCTCTTCCTGTGAGTGTTCCATCAGTATCTCTACCTACCTCACAGCCTTGTTTACCATAGCGTTCCTTTTACCTATTCCAACCCTCTTCCAACTGTGGTTCAAAGTGTTCCACCGATTGTGTCTTCCATTCCCGCTGCTTCCTACACTTTTCCTAGTGTTCCTAATTTTTCTATGCCTCATATTTCTTTTAATGATTCCACAATCATTAGTCTGGATCAAACCGTGTCCTCTTTACAACAACAACTTGCATCCTTAACTCAATGCAAGTTTAGTATTCCTACATGTGATATGGGTAGTCCTTTATCCCTAGACATTATTTGTGCTCATGTCCCTTAGCAAGCTGAAATGCCTCATCTTGAGAATTAAAATGGTAAGGGAGATCTTATCACTCATGTTAAAACATTTCAAATCCTTTGTAGTGATTATGCTCATGACCATAGGATTTTAGCCAAGTTGTTTGCTAGAAATTTTCATGATAAGGCCTTGTAATGGTATTGTTCCTTGCCTCATTATTCTATTCATTCTTTTCCAAAACTTGCTAATGCCTTTATCCAACAGTTCCAGAATAACATTGGTCTGCAAGGGTCCTTAACTGATTTGATGCATTGTAAACAAAATACTAAGGAAAAATTGACAGAATTTATTGGTAAATTTAAACATTTGTATGGTCAAATTTCTTATCATGTTCCTGATATTGATATTCAACATATGTTTATTTCAAATTTTCAAAAGGATATTAGAGATAAGATTTTTCTTACTGAATTTACCTCTTTTCAACAACTTTGTGCAACGCTTCATCACTATCAATTACAAGTGATTCAATTTGAGAGAAACACTCCAATGGCTCCTGTTCTAGTTAATAAGAGTGATGATGCTCCTAATCCCAACAAGTTTCAGAAACCTAACAACTATGTCAAGATAAATAGACAAACAAATGTGGTTGTTGATCAAGTTGTTGTTAATAATGTCACTTCTGCATCTACTGCATTTCGTCTGAATCATGCATTTACTCCTCTTTTTGAATCTTTAAATTATAATTTGAGTAGGTTTTTGAATGCTAATATGATTACTTTACCTTCTATTTGACCTCTTCTTTCTACTACAATGGCATCCAAATCCTTTGATCCCAAAGCCTTTTGTCAATACCATCGTCAGAATGGCCATGATACTGAGAAATGTTATTCTCTAAAACATAAGGTTCAAGACTTAATTGATTCTAATGCTTTATCTGTTGATAATTTTGATGTTAGTGGGAAAAATTTGTCTCTCCTCCTAATCAAAACCTTCAAATCTATATGAATCTATTGCCTAAACATGATACTAATACTATTGTTTAGGCATCTTCTATGGATATTGTTTATGATTCAAAGATGGATGATCTCAACCATATTATCAATCATATGGAGCATGTTTTTCTGTCTCAACCTGTATCTCCACTTGAGCCTCAATCTCAAACTCTTGGTCAAATTCCTCCACATCAATCTCAACTTCAAGTTCCACCTCAACCTAAGCTTAAGTCGAAACCTCAAACTAAACCTCAAAAACAACCTAAGAATAAAATACCTAGGGAACTCTGGAACACCTTTGATTATTTTGAGACTATTAAAGATCTTGATGATCCCCTCTACATTAATTTTAGGATTGCTAAGATACCTACACGTGCTTGTCTTTTTTATCCTACTTCCTTAGTCAATTTTATTATTGAAGAAAACCTTTTTATGAATAAATTACAACGTGATTATTATGATACATCTAATGTGTGGATCCAAAATTGTAATGGTTTTGTTTACCCATCATTTGGATCTATTAACTTTCTAGTTGAACTTTGTGGTAAATTTGTGGACACTACCTTTGTTGTTGTCCCTACTTCTGATCAATTTCAAGTTAAGCTTGGTTTTCCTTGGTTGACTGTCATGCATGTTGTTGATTCTCCTATCCATAAGTGTATTAAGTTCATTCATGATGAGGAAGTGAAAACAATTAATCATAGTTTATACCAACCTTCTAGGCCTAGGGATTGTGCTACCCTTGACTTCTTTTGGCATTCATTACCTAATTCATGTTCTTCTCGACCTGATAACCTTTTCACTCATATCAAGCTTATAAACATCACAAGATTGCTCAGTTAAGCATGCCTCGGATGGATCTTAACCATGGTATTTTTCCTACGCCTTCCATACCTCCTTTATCCATTACTTACATTTATATTAATCAAGCTCCTTGTGTTAATTTTCATCCTATTAAGAATCATATTAATCCTCCTATAGAACCTGTGAAGGAACCGGTTGTTGTTCCTCCTAGTTCTTAAAACAAGACAAAATGTAACTGATCTGCTAATGAATGTCATAAGAATCGTCAAGCTCAAGCTAGAGCCCATACCTCTGTTCTTCAAAATTATTTACCTTCTTTTGACCATCCTATGCCTGATGTGTTGGAAGAAGTTAATGTTAATAAGGATGTTAAGATGAATGATTATGATGATTCTATTTGTATCTTAGATTCTATTTTGATTAATTTGAATGAATAAGATACTATTGATGATCCTAATGATGAATATGAGACTATTGATATTAATATTGATTTACCTCATATGATTTCAACAAAATTGGCAATTACACCTAGTATCGAACATCACAATTCTCAAGAGGATCCTTATTTGGAACTGGCTATTATTCCTACTGTGTTGGATATAGTCCCTCTTGTGAGTTTCTCACCTTCCCTAAATGATATAAACTAAGATGGGGAGAGTAGGAAATACGCTTGATTGGCTTATCCTCCATGGTAGCCTTTTCTGTGTTTGCCTGTTGTATTGTGCTTCTCCTGTGATGTGTTTGCTAAATGTTTGTTAGATTCTTTTATACGACCCTTGTTACTTTGTTGGTGCAAGATGATAAAGGAATCAAACCTTTTGTACAATTTCTCTATATGTATCTCTATTCTTCTATATGTTGCTTTCATTTTATGTTGTACATGTTCTATTCTTCATTCATGTTTTCCTTATGTAGTCTTCTTGGATTTGCAACATGGTAGCACTGATTCTTTTTGGTCTCCATATTGTGGTCTAAAAAATACTCTTCTTTGTAACTCTTATGTTTTCTTTCCTCCATTGTTATTGTAGTTCTACTTTCTTTGGGGAATTATGTCAATTCATTTGTAATAATATCATATATATATATATATATATATATATAATCTTATCATCATACTAACCCCACGGTAGGTAGATCCCTTCTATGTTCTCTGTATGTTTATGTAGTATTTCCCTTGATTTGTCTTCTCTTGGGGGCATCTCGTAGTGGAAACGTAATCAGTGGAGTTGTTTATGTTTCCGTTGAAGCCATTTCTCCTGTTAAAGTGTTAGAAATGAATTTAACGTGGGGCCATATGCTCTACTCACTTTTTGCACACATGCACTTCCAAAATATTTTCAAACTTAAAAAAAAATTCTCCCTTTATGGATTAGATACTAATCCTTAAAGCATGGATTTTTACCTTATAGGATCTCTTGATCCCTCCAATTTCAATTTACAATATTTTAATCCCTTAAGGTTGGAAGGTGTCCTTAAGACTGAATCTCTCTATTTTGGATTTTCTCCTTTGGAATAGAATATTCCTAAGGGTGAATCCTTGATGGTTTGGCTAGTGAGTAGCCACATTCACTAGGTGGTTCAACTCCATCTTTCCATTTGCACTGTTTCCTTGTGTAAATCACAATGGGACATAAGTTTTCATTGGGCGAGGTAATCACACCCTCTCTCTATTTTTCTTTGACTGGTGATGTCTCTCTTAATGTAATCTTGGGGTTGAAAAATACTTGAGTCCCTAGAGGCTTGAGGATTGCTTTGTCCCTTTGATTTCAATAAGATTATCTTTTCTTTATGATCTTCTTTACCAAGAGTTTGCATCGAGTCCATACTCTTGCTAAAGTGGGGGCTAAATGTATCGTCAAAAAATGGATGCACTTCCATTTTGGATTGTTTTAGACCTCCAAGTAAGTGGTTTGGGGTCATTCCAAATGCCTTGAATGGGTCTTTGACTTGGATCTGGCTTTTCCCTTGTTCTGCCCTATTTTCCACTTCTCTTTGGCCTGTTTCTAGAATCCTTCTCTGCAAATTTGAGGTTCTTGACTTCAGGGTCAAGGTTTACCTATAACCTAACCTAGGTCAAGTTCAACCTTGACCCTGACCTAGGGTCCAAATTTCAAGTTTCCAAAGTTTCCAGATGTCAGGGTTTGGAAAGATTTAATTCCCGCTTTTGGGTCAGTTTTTTCAGACTTTGAGATAACGATTCTTAAAATTATATTTAATATAGGTCCACTTCTAGGGGTATGAGGATAATGGGAATTTAATTCTCCTATGTTTTCCTCTCTAGAAGATTGTGCCCTAGATTTGTATATAAGGAAGTCTTATCCTCTCATTTTCTCTAACGAAGATTTTAAAGAAGCACTAAGACCACCTATGCACATGAAGGATAGTCTATTAAAGGAATCATCTACACTGAAGCATTAAAGAACATTAAATTATCCAAGCATTAAATTCATCAAGGAGATCCATTGGTAGCCATTGAAGGATTCAAAGCTCTATGGAGCCCTCTTGTTGAAGATTCCTCCATCCACATCCATGCAAGCTTCTTCCTATTCCAAGATCCATTCAAGATTGGTGTTGAAGATCTAAAGGCATTTGATTTGAGACATCCTACATCCTAAATCCTATATTCTACATCCATTTGGAGCATCCATACTTGTGGATTCAAGGATTTGAATCCTCCACGAGGGTTTCTATACAAGCAAGGTGAATTTGTTCATTTACTTTGTTTATCTCTGCAATTTCAATTATACTTTAAGGTTAATTCCAAAACTGGGATTTGACCAAGGAAACCCCCCCCACCAAAAAAAAAAAAAAACAATTTTTATTGTAGGTACAGGTAAGGGATAGAAAATAGCAAGCAGATTCGGATACCCTTTTCAGCCAACTTTCAGGATCCGCGAACATATTTTTCATCAGAGTAGTGTGGGTCAAGGTCAACATTTTGGGGCACGATTGTGCCCCTGCATTTGGATCAAGGTTGACCTTGCTCAAAAAAATAAAATATTTATGGGTTTTGTCCGTGTCTGTGTTTCAGTTCTAGATCCGGTTGCAGAATTTCCCAAAACTCAGTAGAGACACCAAAAAATAGAAATTTCCAGATCTGTTATACTTTGAGGTTAGTAATTATCTTCAATTCATTTAAATTAAGGTTTTAATCAATTCAAATCTATTACATACTCTCCCTCCCAAAATGGGAATGTAAGGTTTACCTCTTTCTTCTCATTTCCAATTGATTGATTCATTTATGCATTGACCATTCTCTTGTGGTTAATCAATTTGGATCTTTCCTTTGTGCATTTGGGGCTAAAAGGAGCATCTTAACTTCCCCCCATCATCCTATCTACACACATACATACATATACCCCTACCTATCATATCCATTTTTCCACCTTACATTTTGGTATCTTACAATGATAATTCAAGAATGATGTTGGTTATGTTTTTAAAAGAAAAATTTAATGCATTTCAAATTTTTAAGTGGTACAAGGCTAGAGTTGAAAAAGAAACAGGAAGACAGATGAAATGTATGACATCTGACAGAGGAAGATAATTTACATCTAATGAATTTATACTTTTATGTAATGAACATGGTATAAAGAGGCAGATGTCTACATCAAGAACACCACAACAAAATGATATAGCTGAAAGGAGAAACAGATCCATTGTGGATTGTGCTAGAAAAATTATGATTGAGAATGAGATTTCTCAAACCTTCTAGAGAGAAGCAGTTAACACTGCTGCTTATACACTTAACCAAGTCCAACTGAAGAAGGGAACTAACAAAACACCTTATGAGATCTGGTATGGACATAAATTGAATGTAAGTTACTTCAAAATATTTGGAAGTAGACATTATATTCTGAAAGATGCAAGAGATGGAAAATTTGACTCTAAATGAGATGAAGGAATATTTTTGGGATATTCTACTAAGAGAAAAGCCTACAAATGTTTGAATAAGAATGCAAACAAAATTTTAGAAAGTGAAAATGTGAGAATTGATGAATTTGCAAAGAAGAATGATGAAGAAAACAAGAAGGAACCCGAGGATTATCAAAGATTTGTTTATGTACAAACCAAGATTCCTGAAACCCTATCGAAAGAACAAATCGATGAAGAAGATGAGTAGAGAGAGCTTCCACCGAATGATGGAAATGAAGAAATACCAACGACTACCAAGCCTGTGTTGGCAAAGTATGTATAGAGATACCACTCACCAAGTAAAATCATTGGAGATAAGATTGTTGGAGTTCTAACAAGAAGCAAGGTAAGAGAAAACACATGTTTAATATTTGAACTTGAACCGAGAAAAGTAAAAGATGCTTTAGATAGTGAATATTGGATGAAAGCAATGAAGGAAGAGATAGATCAAATTAAAAAATAATAATACATGGACTTAGGTACCAAGACCAAAAGATAAGAATGCAATCGGTACTAAGTGGATTTTCAGAAATAAGCTGAATGAGCATGGTAATGTAATAAAAAACAAAGAAGATTAGTTTTCAAGGGGTATGCACAAGAAGAATTAATTAACTATGGTGTAACTTTTGTACCTGTTTCTAGATTAGGAGCAAGGATTCTACTAGCATATGCAGCCTGTAAGGGATTCAAATTTTATCAAATGGATGTTAAGTCTACATTTCTCAGCGGTATTCTTGAAGAGAAAGTATATATTGAACAACCTGAAGGATTTTTTGAGAATACTAAATGAGGCATGGTATGCAAGTTGAAAAAAGCACTATATGGCTTGAAACAACCACCCCAAGCATGGTATGAGAGACTACATTAATATCTAATCAAAATAGGATTTCAGAGAACTAGTGACAACAACAATGTGTATCTGAAATGTGATAGTAGTAAAAATAATTAATTGTTGAGATATTTTTTGATGACGTTATCTTTGGAGGCAATGACACATTGTGTAGATCTTTTGCTGAGGAGATGAGAAAGGAGTTTGAAATGTCTATGATTGGCGAGATTAAGTTCTTTCTTGGACTTCAAATTCAATAGGTAAAGGATGGGATTTATATTACACAAGAAAAATATATTAAGGAGATCCTAAAGACCTTTCGTATGGATGACTCAAAACCGGTCGAAACACAGATGGTCACTGGCTGCAAGTTATCTAAAGAAGATGAGTCACAAGAATTCAATGAGACACTCTACCGATCCATGATTGGTAAGTTGCAATATGTAGTGCACAACAGACCTAATATGTCTCATACAATAGGAGTTGTTACAAGGTTTTCTTCCAATCTGAAGGAAACACATATGTTTGCAGTAAAGAGAATTTTTAGATATCTGAAAGGCTCTGAAGGTTTCAATCTACTATACAAGAAAAGAGGAGACTTTGACTTGAAAGTCTATACTGATGTTGATTGGACTGGAAACATTGATGATAGAAAGAGTACAAGTGGAGCAGCTTTATTTTTAGGAGAAAGACTAGTTACATGGCTAAGAAAAAAGCAAAGTTGTATATCACAGTCTACTGCTGAGGCTGAGTATGTTGCTGCAGCTATGAATTGTGCAAATATTGTGTGGATCAAACAGCTACTAGAAGGTGTGCAAGAAGAGATCACCGATCCAGTCACTATCTATTATGGCAATACAAGTGTTATAAATGTATCAAAGAATTTGGTAATACACTCAAAGACCAAGAACATATATATCAAGTATCACTACTGGATAGAGAAAGTACGAGACAAGCTTGTAATGTTGGAATATGTGAATTCAAAAGAAAATATTGCTGACATATTCACCAAGACACTACTGAAGGATTCTTTTGAGTATCTCAGAGGTAAATTAGGGATCCTAACCCTATCCAACATTAATTAAATGCAAGAGGCATGTTGTATCAATTTTAGAATGCATTAGAATATCTGAATTTTGAGTTGATGCTAAGTGATCACACTTTAGGTAATGCTTGAAGTTGTGAAAGGAATTATGTATGCAAAGAGAAATATGTACATGCAAGGTATGATTCACTACCTAAAAAATATTTCAAGAGTATGGATCTTTGGCATTGTTTTCAAAGAGGGAGAAGTATGTAATTGATGAGTCCACAAGGAATAAGTAAGTACACAAGAGAAGTAGTTGGTACAATATGTAATTGATGACTCCACAAGGGAGAAGTGAGTATAAGAGAGAAGTAAGTGATGAACATAAGTAAAGGAAACTACATATAAGAGGGACAATATAACAAAAGGAAAAGAGGAAGAACAAACTAAGAGGGAGCAGAGATAGTACAAAGAGATTAGAGTAAACCATCATCAATTGATAATGTTGCCATCATTGCCAAAGAGGGAGATTTTTAACCAACTGATGGTAATGGTGATGAAGACCAGGTTCAAAAGAATACAAGAAAGTAGAATGGTTAGATCAGTTGTTAGTTTATCATTGATGTCAAGCAATTGATTTTTGGTTTATATTAAGTTTCCATATCAATCAGAGAGGAACTTAATTGGGAAAATAATAAAGATCAAACAATGATGAGGAACATGTTGATATAATTTTTTTACTTAACGTGTGATGTTCTTAAGTCGGTAAAGCAGAGAGATCAAGTCAGTAAAGGGAATAACCTAGTTATTGAGAAGTGAAGTGTTTGTCAGTCAAATAAAGAGAAGACAGTCACCGAGCAGAGTTGACAACCAAGAAAGGTCAGTTACCACGAACTGAGTGAAGTCAGATAACGAGTGAATATATTCACCAAATTCACCGAGCACAAAACATAGCATGAACAAATATTGAATTCAAGGAGTAGAACAAATTTAACACAAAGGCACGTAGATCAAGAAGTTTCTAAGCACGAAGATGAAGTCTGTTGCAAGATCTATGGTCATGAAAAGTCAAGTTCAGAATCAGTGATGTAGATTAAGTAGAAAAAGAAATTTGTGAGTTCCAAGAAAAAGTGCAAGTAACACGGCATAGTTAACTGCTTAACCAAGTTGCAGATACATTGAATCAGTTCATTTGACATGATCGAACGACTGAGCGCAAATGAGGGAAAACCTAATCAATAGGATTAAGAGGCAAAACAAAGGCTTATATATTAAAGAGTCTGTATGTTTATACAGAGTAGCTTGTGAAGTGATAAGTTGAAGAGCTACCAAGAAGAGTAGTGAAAGGGTTGGAGAAAAAATCCAGAGGAGAGACTGATGAGTTGATGATTTTTTGGTGTCAGTACGTTTTAGAGAGTGATCAAAGGATTTTATCAAGCAAAGTATAGTTACAGAATCACAGGTCACATTAGTACACTATTTATTACTAATCTTTATAATAGAAAATCTCTTAACCCAGTGGACCTAACAAGTCCTTTTGTAAATCCTTGAGAAAGGTAACATTCTAGGATGAATGTTTAAGCCCTCTAACCAAGCCACTCCTAATAGGGTGAATATCCTAATGGGTCTAAGGTAAATCCCATAATAGGGTCACATCTAACAAATGTGCATTGTAATCTTTAACAGGATTGGCTCTTAACCGAGCATACTTTAGAAGAGTATTTATTTTTGTGGGTGACAATTCCCATCGGGGTTTTTTCCAAATTAGGTTTCCTCATTAAATATAGTGTTACATGTGATTGTTAATAACTGTGAATGTTATATTCTTTTATCAAGTTTATGAAGAGTTTACAAGTTTCAGTTGTTGCTATTATTTGAATCACTGAGTTGAATCAAAAGGTTTAGATTTAAAGTGTTAAGTTTCAATATTTTCTGATTCACCCCCTATCAGTAAACCATCTATAGTAGGTTAAACCAACAATGCTAATATTCTTGAACACTAGCAACACACATAGTTGATCTTCCCTTTACCGACCATGTATAGTTCTTACCAATCACTGTAATCATGATAACTGAATACATTTCCATCAAGGAATACCAATTATGCATCCACACATGACCACTCTAGATATCTCCTCCAAAACTAGCATAATGCCAACAATCTCCCCCTTTGGCATTGATGGAAAAAACTTCTGATAATCATCTCAAAGTTCTTATCATATTCAAAATTCTCAAAATATCGTCATCCACAACTCAAACTCAAATTATACCCCCCCCTTACATTATGCATTCCATCATATCTATCTGCATTGTTATCTTCTCACATTATTCTCCCATACAATATAATATTCTTCCCCTTTTTATCAACAATGACAAAGGATTTAACATACTTACCAGAATTACATTCTATAAAAAACATCCTTGAAATTTGACTTTGCAGTCTCTGATGACTTTTTCCATCACTCTTGTAAGCGCTCCATAGATAAAATTTGTCCATGTATAACTGATGGTATCCCTTCCATATCATCCAAAGTATTCACCTCTTGTAGACTTAGTATTGTTTCTGCATCACTCACATTTTGTTGTATAAGATTTATGGTGGGAGCTAGATAGGTCTGCAGCTCCATAAGTGATAATTCTTTTTTCTTTATCTGCTTTCAACTTCTTCATGTTGTATGAAGTCATTTTCACCTTAGCAGTGTATGTTGAAATTAAACTAGTTAGGGGATCAAACTTTTTAACCACATCATCAAGCTCATATTGAGATTCCTCTATCTTCTTCTCCAGATTCTATGTAAAAGATGTAAACTTGGAAACCTTTACAATTATTTATCCTATCTTCTATAGAATTTCCTTCATTTTATTCACTAGAACTACAAGTGACTCTTTTTCTACTGATATGATCTCATTCAACTTGTCAGCTCATTGCTTCTCATATTATTTCATTTCCAACTCCATAGGTGCATTCTCTAAGTTAGGTGCTTGATCATAAACAACCATGACCAATATACCCAATTGATCAATAGGATTATCTTGTTTTACATATTCCACTTTAGGTACTAAATTCCTAATGATGTTTCTAGCTCCTCTTAGTGTTTTGACCTTTTTCTTTCCCTTCAATCTGTTCCTTTCAACATTCTCCTTGAGTTTATTAGACATTTTCAATAGCTATTTAGGGCTCATTTGAGTAATATCAGTAGTTGTTTGTATTTATTCATCTTCAGATTCTTCTTCATCTTCTTCAGAACTAGTTAGATTCTTATTTTTTCTCTTCTTCAATGTGCTACCTTCACCGGTTAGATCTAGTTTCCTCTTCACTAAAAGTATATCGTTATCATCATTTTGTTTTGTCACTGCCTCAACAATTTGTACTTTCGATGCTTGAATATAGTTTGAGTATAAATGTTTTGTGTTTTCTCTTGGATATCAGAGATAACATTATCTATGACATCATTAATCTCTTCATTTTCTCTTTCTTTTTCTTTTCTATCATCTTCAACCAATTTGTCTTTAGCAGCAGTCTCAGAATTTACAAACTTTGTCAATAAATCCATTGTTTCATCTCTTATCGATTGTGTTTTTCCAATGAGAATAAATCTCTTCTTTGTCTTAGATTCTTCTCTCAATGCTTCAATTGTCAACTCTATCTATTCGATAGACAATTCAGTTTGTAAAATTACAAGTTCTTGTTCTAGTATTACTTTTTCAATCTTCAAAGCTTCTCTCCATCTTTTGTCAACTACATTAAACAATTCCTTGGGTACAACTTTGTATAGTTTACTTGGTGCTTTGAAAAAAGTATGTAGCTTTCTATAACTGCATCTTCTATCTTTCTTTTCTCTTCACTGTCAAATTTATCAAAGTGAGTCCACACTTCTATCAGTCTTCCATGTTCCTTAATGTCTTTAACAATGTTGTCAAGAATAACAATATTTTCAATTTTGTCATTTTTCACAGTAGTAGACTTCTTCTCACTAGCTTTAAATTTGTTTTGATCATTCTCAGACTTAGTTTCAACCTTTTCTTTACCTCCTTTCTTACTCTTTGAATCTTTATACCAATTGGTTTAAACCAACATACATTAGCAGTATGAACTTCCTTTTGAGAATTAAAACATATTGGTTTATACCTTCTCTTGACAGTATTATTGTTCACATTGGGTGTTGATTTTCTTTTCTGCATTAATATCCTTAGTGCTAGAGAATTCACTAGCTTCAAAGTTTGAAAAACCTTAACCTTGTTTCTCTCCATTCATCCTCTTCCTTCCAAGTTGTTCATCAAGTTTAGTAGAACTCTTTCTGAATTTATCTAGCAGATTGTTTGCAGTTTCAACTCTTCTTTTATATTTTCATTCTCTTTACTTATTCCCTCATTATCTCTTTCAATATCAACTTTTTATTTATTTGTATCATGTAAGTGTTCATGCAATGTAGCAACCTCTTTCTCTTATTTGAATAGTTTCTCAAAAAAAATTGTTAGGGTTTCATCTTTAACCTTTAGAGCATCTTCAACAATTTTCTTGGCATCATCAGCAACTCTCCTTTCAAGTTCTTCAACCATCTTGATAGACCAACTTTCAAGCTCTTTTTAGATTTTCCACTTCTCTTTTGAGTCCACTATTTTTATCCATCAGATCTTCAGGTACTTCCTCTAATTCTTTAGACAAGCTACCTTCAGATAGTTGTTCAATGTAGTCTTGACGTTCACTCAATATCTCAGCAAGCTCTCTTCTCTTAGCTAGGGAATGTATCATATTTTCCTTCAATTCATTAATAACTTTGCCTACATCCTCAAGTTTCTTTAAATACTTGTATCTATCCATGATAACTTATATGTATCTTTTCCTCAAGCGGTTAGGCTTAATATTAGGAGGATCTATGAGCTCTGATACCAATTGTTGGAAATCTTATAACTAAGAGGGGGGTGAATCAGTCCAAACAGGTAATGAAAAAATTCAATCACTAATATAATTATCTGCACTAGAAACTTCCAAACCACAAAGCATATAACTGTAGTAAACAAATAACAATAAACAATATCAAGCATCCACAACCTTAAAACACATAACACAGGTATTTTATCGTGGAAACTCTTGTTAGAGGGAAAAAACCACAGTGGGGATGAAACCCACAAGCCCAATACTGCAGTAAATGAGTTTTCCATGTTAGGAGTGATAAGTACACTATTAGGAGTACAATTAGACCAGCTATGATCTACCTCACTAGAGGATTTCAAGCCTCAATAAAGAATCTACATTATTAAAGGATTTAAAAATAAGAACATGTTAAAGTTCACCCTGTTAGGGGATTTGACTTGCTACAACTATTAGGGAACAACAAGATTATTCATCTGTAGAATGGCAGTGATTGGCTATCAGATCAGTTTTGCTCCTTTCCTTCCTGATGCTATATTGATCTCTGCTCCTTGAATTTGTGACCACCCAATTTGAAAATACGATCGCAACCCTAAATAAAACAATTTAGTGCTCCTTATATAGACTTGTCATTAGGTCACACAAGACCTAGAAATTTCCATCACAGTCGGCCCAAAAGATTAGCCAAGATCCTCAAAATCAGCATTAACAACATCCAATATGTCATCCTCAAAGAATATTACCAATATTAAAATTAATATGTAGGCCTTAGATCTACCACCTTAATCAAATTAATATGAATCTATGATCGGTAATCAGATTGGTAAACTGACTTCTCACTCAAAACATAATTCAATCAAAATTTAAGATAAACTGTTGCGGTTGGAATCATGGATTCCACATACCATATACATATTGTATCTATGATTGCAACATCTGAATCTTTTCTCAACTCGACTGCTACCACAATCTGTGTTTGATACTGTTCTTTCTGAACACTAGTCAACACACATAATTTATCTTCCCTTTATCAATCATATACTATTCTTATTGATCATTGTAATCATGATAACTGAATACATTTCCATCAAGGACAACCAATTATGCATCCACACATGACTGCTCTGCATATCTCCTCAAAAACTATCATAATTTCAACAATACCAATATTAGGAAATAAGGCAACGAACAACTAAGAGGGGGGGTGAATTAGTTGTTCCTAAACTTCAAAACTTTGTCATGCCCAAAAGTTGGGCAAAAACACACAAACAAAATTTTTTAAAACACACTAAAACAGGATACCAATAAGAACACAAGGGTAACATGTGCACGCAAAATGGTGCAAGGGTGAAAACGAAAACTAGAAAAGGTCTCAAGGAGAGGAATAGCTTTCACAGCTAAACTGGAACTGCATGCAAACTGAGGTAGTTGACCAAAAGTCAACTAGAGCTGACCAAAAGTCAACGATACACTGAAAAGGTGAAAGATACAAGCTAGGGTTCGCTTAGACCCAAAGGAAGAGTCACACATGCAAATCGAGACGGTTTGACTAAAAGTCAACTAGGGTTGACCAAAAGTCAACTATGCCTTAAAATACATGAGGGATGGTCTCTAGGGCCTACTAAGCGCTATGGAAGTCAAAGCTACGCAAAACGAGATAGTTGACCAAAAAGTCAACCCATGTTGACCAAAAAGTGTACTATCTCTGAAAGGCATGAAACTGAAATCTAAGGTTCCAGAGGCCGTAAGGAGTACTGGGTTCTAATAACGAGACCGACGGACAAGGTTTGACCACCGTTGACCAAAAGTCAACCATGCACAAAAACGGTCAAAGGTAGCGATAATGCCCCTAAAAGACGTATATCGTGAAGCTAAGGGGGTGATATGACCCCCTAAAAATAATAAAAGAAAGTTAACTAAATTATTTGATTTTAGAACAATAATCTAATTAGATCCCAAATGTTCAATCTTATATTTATCTCTAGACATCAATGTCTTTATCAAAAAACAATTTCTAACATTAATTTTATTAACATATGATTCTTTTAAATTAAATCAACCATAAGTCAGAAGAAATTTCATAATGCAATCCAAACTAATACTTAAATAAAAATTAGAATTTAATCTAAATCTAATTCAACATAATTCATTTATATAAAGCTAAATTTATTTAAAGCATTATATAATAAACTATATCCACTAAGAGTTAATAAATTAAAATAAATCTATTCAATTATTAAATTCATATAATTAAAGCCTTATATACTAATCTAATACAAAACAAATTTGAAACTTTAATTAGAGATTAAAAACAAAATTCAAATTTTAACCCATGAATTTTAACCTATATAATACATACCCATCTAATCTATAATACAGATCAAATCTAAAAGAAATTCTAAATCTAAAATCGTATCTAAACTTAAAACAAGATTAAATAAAAAATGCCGAAATCTATACAACAAAAAAAAATAGCTTTAAACCTAAAAAAAATCCTAAGGTTCGAAATGAGGAAGGGGCGGCCGAAATGGCAGGTCTGGTTCGGCGGAGCGGAGGAAAGTGGCAAGGGAAGCGGTGCGGTGGTTTATTTTAACAGACCGGCGGCGGGAGGGTTGCTACGTCGTAACACGGCTACAGCTGGGGAGGTGAAGTGGTGGCGGCCGACGGTATGGGGGTGGTGCCCCACTGGATAAGCCGTGGGCCGCCAGGACTGTGGCCCGCACGCCCACTACTTGCACAGTGGGGTCGCGCGGCCTCCGGCCGGTGCCCCACTGAGGGTAAAGGTGGTTGTGGGTTGGGGGATGGGCTTCGGCCCACCCCGCCCAAGGCGTTACTAAATTTAATAACATACATGCAAACCATGTTCATGAAATAAACACATAACAATGAGGTCCATGTCTCTTTATATAGACAGGACCTTGGTAAGCACAGGTATATACATAAGTTCCAGTACTGAGTCCCCGATTTAGATCCATGGTTAACTTTTCCTGCACACTCAATGCACACATCAGTAGATCCAAAACACATGATATGAAACATAACATCACGTCAATATTATAAGTAAGCATATAAGTCACATTGCATTTAGAACTTAAATATCCTAGCATTGGTTTCCTAAACCATTTTCATCATATTGCATTCATACATTTAGATCCATATAAGACATCAACATAAGCTAAAACTAAATCAGAACATAAACATCTCAAAA
>MU227287.1:1023062-1054431 GCA_018584345.1 Thuja plicata
TTAAATCAATTAATCATAGGGATTATAGCTAATAATCATTTGAGATTTAGGAATTAAATGTAATGTTGGATTTATGCAAATTTGGGTTTTCTGCATTTGAAACTCAGTCAATTAAAGTCAATTAGGCAAAGAATTTGCCTAGTAAAATAGGCCTTCGAGGATGAGAAAATGCACCAAAATTGATTAGGTTGTTAGGTGCCAATTTTGGGGTGTTACAATGTTGACATCAAAAAATCAATTCTTCTGGTCAATCCTATCGATATGTTGACATCAATGACAACACATCCAACTTTCCAAAAACTCTCAATGGGAATTGTTGTAAAAAGTGGTTACTAGGGTAACCCCTTGGAGAGTATCTTAATACAAGTGATAACATAATAAAATTATCGGGTATTAATATAATAAGATAATGGGAGTTCCCCTTGCATATCTTGAGTGCTTGTAAAGGCTAAGGATGTATTGGGTAATATCTGGCCATCCATGGGACATTGGTCGAAGGTATGGTGTCAAGCCATCCATAAGACATTGATCTAAGATGCAGTGCTTGGTTTTCTATGCGACTTTGTTCGAAGGAATGATCAAGCTTCTTGTCTTCACAAAAGGATTTCTAGCCATCTCTTCAAGCTATGTGATGACACTTCCGCTTCCTAGTTTCTAGCATCAAACCCTTGTATAGATTTGAATAGTGAACCTATGAGGCTGTGTATTGGGTATTCCCCTTGTTCTTTATGTTATATTGGATTACCTTACGAGATTGGTTATCTTGATTAGAATGTATTCCATGTGTCTTGTGTGTGTTTAAGTCCTTCTTGCCTTCTTGCATTGAGTGACTGTTTGAGCCATATGACTATCTCTACTAGCATGATGTGGTGGAATTATGCGTACCACATGGTCGGGTGGTGTTACAAGACACCATTGGGGACTAGTGTACAATCTTGCATGTGAGTTTGGATACTACTTCACCTCCTTCTCTAACACTTTTCTTCCCCTCTTAATGTACTTGTAATTATTGTAATTAAAATGGATAATGTAATTATAAATTGATATACTAGAATTGAGTGATGTTAGCATTTATAATATGTAATTTTTACTCCTCATTTTTGGAAAGATGTTTATTTATCTTAAGTGTTAGTAGGTAGAGTTGTCAAATTGCCTTACTGGGTTGGGCCAAAATTATGAATTGGCATTCAAGGATACCTATCGATGTTCGCACTGATCGACATCTCAACATGCCAACCAACATCTCTGCCTCACTATACTGAGACATTTTAGGTCATTGGAAAAAACTTATGGTTGTTGGTGTAATTAAATATTCTTAATTACACTTTTTTTAAGCTTACTTAGGATAATGCATTACATAGTAGTTTGCATTGTAGACACCTAGGAGTTTGCATCTTATTTTAGCACATGGTGTGGGAGAAATTCCACTTTAAGTGGTAATAGTTGTTATCTCATTCCATTTTATGTGAGATTCACCTTTAGTGCTCTTATCACATTATCATCCCCTCATTGTTGCACATCTTTGCACATACTTCATTGTACAATGGAGGATGATCAACCTTTAGTGGATATGTGATTCCAACTACTATGGTTGATAGGTTATCTCTTGCATATCTCCTAGTTATCATGCCTTACCTATATAAGCAAAAATATCTACATTGTAATTCAATTGGGCTTTATTGTATTATTGATCATTATTGAATCTAGTCAATCAATTGATCATATCATTTTGTATATCTTTTGTGCTATCTATTAAACTTCTAGATCTTGGCATTTTCATTCATTGCCTCAAGAAACAAATTTGACCTCACTTTAAAAACCGCAATTAATATTTGTTTTTTTCAAAATTAAGGAATTACGTATGCCCCTGTATATCTGTCATAGTGAATTGTACAAGTAAATGTGAAACGACAATGAAAATTTGGCCCCGCACATCAGATAGACTGACTGACCCACCACAACCTTTCTTTGCGAAAGATTGGCAGACCATTTAATATAAACAACAAAATTGCATCTGCATGGTGAGTTTGGCATAAATCCCACACTGCGGCAGGTCTCGACATTCAATGACCTCCGTCCTCTCTCCAACGACATTTATACATAACACATTTCTGTAGTCGGAGACCTCTACCATCGACCATCGACCACCAAGGAACCAAATGTCGGTTACACCGATTTTCTAGTAACTGCGATTTCCAAGACGAGCACCTTCTTCTCCAGACAATCACATTTCTCGGTGATCTTTTCACTGCCCTACACCTCTTCTCTCTGGAAATTAGCTGTCACTAGTTTTCTTCACAACCGGCTCTCTGTGCTGACCACACTCACATCTGCTTTCATTCTACTTCCACCAGATTTACAGTCTAGAGATTGCCTCAGATCCGTCAACATAGTTTTCGGGCAACAAAATAATGGTGACAATAATCTCAAAATCTGGCCATAACGAGGTGTGACTGAGCATTTTACCATATATAAAGCTCAAAATTTCATTCCCCCGTAATAAGTTTTTGTGTTTTGGCATACTTTTTGTCCCACACTTACGGTACGTATTCACTTATTTATATTGAGTCACATAGAAACTTTCGATTGAGGTTCGCAGGCTGGTCGTGACATTTTCTCTATGATCGCAAGTTTGACAATAAATTTTGTTAAAACCATTATTGCCAATAGAGTGTGCCACATCAGCGCCACCTCATCTCATCTGTTGACATCAATGACAACTCATTTCTTTTCAAACGAATCCAATTTTGCCACATGCCCAAGGAGGCTTTTTTGCATTGACTGGTCGTAGACTGTCAAATTTATGATCACGAGCTTCTAATGTCAGCATTGCATCGACATTTTTTGACAAAATTTGGGACCCCCTCTCCATTAGCATTTTTTATTTTGGAGGTGAACTTCAAATCTCCATATCTCGATCATTTTGAGGCCTTTTTTTATGCAATTTTTTTGAATTGGGGTAGAATTTCATGCTCTTTAGTATTGTGCAGATATTTTTTGATTTTGATGGACAAATTTTCCAAAGTTTGCAGTTTTTTATAACTTTACCTGTCTAATCATGATTTCTACAACTTCCAAAGCTTCATTCGGTCTCATACAGACATATTTTGAGGTGCCATTTTTTTTAAAGTGCATGATTTTTTTTCTCTTATTTTCATATTTGCTATCATTTTGTAGCCATTGTAAGTGGACATAGCATTTTCAGTATTTGGTCAATTTTGGTCTATTGTGGCACTTGTAATTGATTAGATCCTTGAGTGATCTTGTATCTTATTTGTTTGATTCTACTATAGCCTTATTTTGGTAGTTGTCATCATTGAAATCTAAAGTCCACTTTTCCATGTTTTGCAAGTGGCAATTGTACACATACTATATATAAAGTGCCCAAATCATCATTTGGGGGGGTGTTCTTTGATTGAGTCAATTTAGGGGGTGTAATGATTGGTTGATCTCATTTTTTCATGTGAGAAGTGTAATCATGGGTGATTTATTTACTTTGGAGAAAGGAAACCATAAGCAATGCAGTGAGCTCATTCTCGCTCGTCTTAGTGAGCATAATTTATTGCCATATTTGTATAGGAAACTTCCTAGTCTTGGTAATCCTTTTGATGCTAGTCTTTGGGACTCTTGGTAAAAAATTTACCAAGTTATTTATTTCCATGTTGATGAAGACTTTTTGGATTCACTTGTTGGAAAGGAGATGAAGACTCCTCATGATTTTTGGACATATATTCGGGAGGTATATGATGACCATGATTCTTCACCATGTCTTGATGCTCCTCTTCCTTCTTCATAGCAGACAACCCATGAAGATGATCCTTCTAAGGAGATTTTAGATGCTTCAAAGATTCCAAATTATTCTGAGATCACTTCTACTATTACTCTTGATGATTCTTTTTTTCCTATAGTCATGTATGCTTTTGATTCAATGCAACAGGGTATTTCTTTTCTTCCAGACATAGTTCCATGGGATGACTTCCTGACAGACATTGCAAGTTTGTTTGTGGAGTCTCACATTTCAGATTTAGGAGACACTATTGATGGCATTCATCTTCTCTTTGATGAGGATGATCCTTCTTTAGTTGTTGTGAGGGACCACTCTGACCCTAATCTTCATTCTCCACTTGATCCTTCTTTCAAGTTTGACATGATTGTGGATCCTTTGATACAACATTTGTAGGAGGTCCCTTTATCTTTAGAGAAGACATTTGAGTTTTTGGAGATTAACATTCATGAGTCTCAAACTTCACTTGATATTTCATATTGAGTGATTCAGGTTTATCATACTCATGTGTTGGAGACTCCTATTTAATTTCCTGAGACATCATACATTTTGAGGGTTATTCCTACAGATTGGGGAGGATTCATTGATACACCTATGGCAATGTTTCTTCATAAAGGGAAGAACATCACTAAGTTTTCATGGTGCATTTTCTACATTGATCTTGGAGCATATACCATTGGTGTACCTTCTACATTGAGGGGGGATACTTTGTCTCTCTTCCTACATCCTATGCAGGGGAGACATCTTTGTCTTTGGAGGTTGATCGTTAACAATTATCATTGGTTCCTTGGAAGTTACCTTCTATTGGGTGTGTTCCTGATTGGTTAGTGGAATCTTCGTCAACTATGGACATGGTGACACATGAGCATACTTTAGAGACGTCATACTTCATTTGGATTCCCCTACCTTCCTATCCAGAATGGGAAGCCTTCTTGCATTTGTACTAGGTCTATCCTCTTCCTAAGGGGAGAAATGTTGTTTGTAGGAATTGGAATATGTTTTTCCTTCAAATACTAACCCTACTTGTAGGAGATTGTTCATTATGGAGGGATATCATGTCTCTTTTTTTCCTTCCTATGGGGGATACTTAATTGTATATACATGAAGTATGTCATACTGGGGGTCTTGAGTCCTCCATTCATCATGAATCTTTTTTTTTTCATCTTTCTTTTTGGGGGAGAGTTTTGTCCAATGAGTTTTTCTCCCTTTCTCCACTTTATGAGAGATTTAATTTTATTTCTTTTGCACTTGCATATTGTACATGTGTATCTAATATGGCCTAGTAGCCAGAACCCATCTTGCATTGTGAGTCTAAGTGCACTCCCCTAAGTTTCACTTAAGGTGGGTGATGACATTAATTTGCCATTAGAATGAAAACAACACTTTCAATAAACATACACCGAAAGATAGGACAGAGAAAACCGAAGATGACTAAGTGCAAAGAGAATTGCCGACACAACTTAGTGAGTACACCAAAAATACAAAGACAAAAAGACAAAGAGGAACCCGACATGCAAGATAGAGTGCAAACTGAAGAGACAGTTAAAGAGCAACCGACAGAACAAAATTGAAAGACAGTCAGAGCATAACCAACAGACAGAAACCGAAAGTCAGTTGCAGCCCGAAAAAATTAGATCTGACTTCCACGTCAGATAAACCAAGCTTATTCTATTTATAGGATATTGATTTGTTTTAAATCCATTTCTTTAGGGACAAGAAACATGAATGTAAGTGCTTTAATCAGTCTAACTGATTTAAAACACATAGACTAGGAGATCTAGGTACAAGTTGTAAACCTGATCTTAGAATACAAAAAAAAATCTTGAAACTTGATGATGTCAATACATATTATAAATAGATGATGCAATCATTCATTATACATGGATGAAAAAGGATGTGAAGAGAGATGAGAACATGAATGAAGCCAACGAGCACATCTATGGGTTAGATTGAGAGTTTCAAGAATAAGAACAACAAAAGGTGAATTTGGTTATCAGAACCAAGAACAGAGGATACCAAGAATTAGAGGTATTATTCAATCACAATAAGGTGATAATCTTTTTTATATAAACTAAATTGGATATGTATCAGCAATAGGAGATTGCATTTACCATGTCAATTTGTAAATTTCTATCATTCTAACAAGTGGAGCAAAGTGAGAATCCTTTCAAGGAAGGTGGATTTAACAGTCCAACAATAGATCTCTTAACCGAGTGCACACTCAACAGTGTTGCTAAATCTCCTAAAAGAGTAAACTTTAATAGGTCTCCACTGATACTCTTAACAGGGTAGATCATTAGAAGTGATCAAATTGTAAGCCTTAACTGGCCCCTTCCAATCTGCAGATAGTGAATATTTTGTGGGTGTCATCCCCACCGCAGTTTTTACTTCCTAATAGGAGTTTTCTGCGATATCATATCTTGTGTTATGTGTCAAATTACTTTCATGAATTTTTCTATGAATGTTCACATGTATGTTAATGTTATGAATTGATATAACTCACATCAAGATAGTATAGATCAGATTGAATGGATATACAAATTGATTACAAAGGTTAATTGATTAAAGGATACAAAAGTTTTAGAGGTACTAATTCACCCCTCCCCTCTCAGTACATACTCTCCATTAATCCCAACAATTGGTATCAAAGTTAATTCTCTTCTTGGAAAGCTTAAAGGCTTAAGAGAAAAGATCATACAATGGAGAAGTATAGACTTGATAAAAATATTGAGAATAAAAAGCTTGAAATTCAGATGTTCTATGAATAGTATAAAGAAGCCAAAATCAACATGAGATGGTTGTTAGATGAAAGAAAGATTATGGCATCTCGCCGTAATGAGACAAATTATCATGAAGAAGAGATACCAGATTTCTTTGAGTCTTCAGGATCAACTACAAGCAAAGCATCAGATACATCAGAAGAAAGCATCACAAGCCTAACCGAAATCAATCTACATCTGGCTAGATAAGTTAAATCTCTGCAAATTGGTCAAGAGACACAGATAATAAGGATGATTGATGTCATGAACAATGCTAGACAAGATGAGCAAGAAAGAACACTAGCTATTGATGATAGAAGAAAGATCATAGAAAAGCTAGAAGAAAAAGAGTCTAAAATATAAAGACTTGCAGAGCATCACCATGAGATTACAAATCAGATTATTCTTATGAGTCAAGAAGCAAATAGAATAAAGGTTGAACTCATTGAAAGAATAGAAGTTGTCGGTGAGGTGAGGGATGAGAATAAAAAGTTGAAACATGAAATAAGAATTCAGCAGCAGGATAATGAAATTAACAAGAAAGATGAGGAAAGCAATAAAAGAATGGATGATTTTCTTGAAGGACAAAAAAGAGTCAACAACAATACCAGTCTAGGTTTTACCTAGAATGGAGAATCGTCAAATCAAACTGATCCAAAGAATGTGTAATGACCCTAACCGGCCATTTTCCCAAGGTTTACCAATAAATCTCATACAAATTTAAACATTTAAATGCATGCAATAAATCATCGATTCGATACAACAATCTAGCAAATATCCCAATAAAACCTCAGCAAATATTATTGTGTAAAACAATGGCAATACAATAATAATGGGATTTCCACAATCCAAAATCTGAACTACAATATTCAGCAGCTTGACAATCAACAGAAAAGAACCTATGAATGCAATGGAAAACTCTACAATGAATCCGCACCGGAGACGAACTGGGGCTACGTCCAATCCTCCTCTGAGCCAAAAGGGTTTCTGCCCTAAAGACTATATTCGAAAGCTAAAGCTTCTTGATTTCTCCAAGAGATAAAATATCATATCATAAACTAAGCATATCCAAATGAGCCTTCAATCCTTCTTTTAAAACAATGGCTGTGACTCTTCAATTTCCCCTCTCTGTCTTTTCATATTCTTACTTAAAGTCACTTTTTAAATAAATATAGCCATTGGTTATAAAGTGACATAATAAAATAAAGTGAGGAATCTTTTGGCATTAAAACAGAGGGCAAAACGAACTTGGATGGAAACATGTGATAGCTTGCTGGAAAGCTCTCAGCGAGACGCTCCGAGTCCACTACTGAAATGCCAGGAACACTGATTTCTTCCTACTTTCTATAAATAGTAAGCACCCTGGAAACCCTACAGAAACTGATCTGATTGGCCTGAAACTGAAAATAGCACCCTGGAAACCCTACAGAAACTGATCTGATTGGCCTGAAACTAAAAACACCTAGGCCAAACACACCTATGATCCTCTGCCAAACCTCGGTTAGCCCACCAGACCATGATAAAAAAGATAAATATAAGGCACAAGATAATGTGCCCAAAAGGGGACATTACAAATCATCCCTTCCTAGAGATTGTTTGCCCTCAAGCAATCAATATCTGCATGTTGCGATCATAATACCTGGATCCCAAACCAACCTCAGGGAAACTGCTCCACCAACCTATCGTGTGAAACTGAAACAAATATTATGCCCTGGCCTGTGAAGCCATTAATACAACAACAAAACAACAACCAGTCTAATGTCAGGATCCCAAATCACTGCAGGACCAATCATACCAAACTTCCCTGTGTCGCCATCATCTCTGAGAAAGTTCTCAACCCAAATAAGAACCTCACTCCAACTGAGAATACCGGCACCACTATGGTCATATGTAGGGAGGAACCAAACTTCACACCAATCGAATCCCTGAATAAATACTAACCGCAAAACTATCCCTCCTGGATCCCATAAGTAAAAGGGCCATCCATCTCCCTAGCTGGCTGAAATATCCTGATGCCCGATGCTCCTACTAAGTGGATCACCAGAACTGTCCAACCGTCATAACACTGCCCCTCTGATCTATCACCTGAACTGGGGACTGTACTAAAGAGGAAAGATACGGAGACTGTCGGAAAAGGCTTCCATCTGCAAGCGAGGAAGCATACCAAACCAATCACTCACCCCACACCTCTGCAACAATCTAAAAAGGAAGTTCTTTGTAGGTAGGCCGAATGAAAATCCCAATGCATCCCATATAATGTGGCGAACATGCGATACACTAACCAACTCTACTATAAATCCTAAATCGGCATAAGGATTCCATAACTGTCTCTTAATACCCAGAGTCATACAGTGTACACCTTGGTGTGAAAAATTCACCCCAACAAGCATAATCATCATACCAAACTCCATAACCTCGTACTGAATAAGCTCTACCCGAACATCATCATCATGCCTAAAATATGTGGTGATAGAATTACCATAAGCACTGGATGAATCAGTATGATAGTGTAGAGGAGATGAGGCTGTGTGGAAAGAGGAATGATCCAAGGGATGCTTGCCAAAATAGAACATCTCACCATCAACGAGAGGTAGTGCACGGAAAGGCACACCACCCATCATGCCACAAGACATAGCTGCCCATCCTGGACTGCTGGTGTAAAAACCACACTGCACAGCAACTGAGCTCATCCCACTACTCCAACTTGGTGACCAAGATTCACCTCTAACAGGTGACCCTAGGTCCCAAATTCTATAATCAACCTCATCCTCATCATGGGGATAGGGAATACCTTCCTCATCTAGCTCAAAGAAAGGATTATCAAATATCGAATCAGCATCCATCTCAAACAAGAAATTGTCAATCGCCTGAAAGTTATCCAACTCATAAAGAAACTCTGGATGGTCCAAAGATCTTTTGGGACAACTATCCAAGTCATAGGTCTTTTGTATGCTATCAAGTTCCTGAATCACCTCCTAAAATAATTTGGACCATTCCGTGTAGTCCTGTTCCCTGTACTGACTAGTGGCAACAATCTGATTTCTTGCTTCCTGAAGAGAAAGACGTGTGTGTTTCAATGTTTCTTGAGAAATAGTAAGCTCTATGTTGAGCTTATTAACCTCATCATCATTTCCCTTCAACTGCTCAACATAATTTTCAGCAACCTGTAACAGGTAGTCACAATCTGCAAGTAACATAGATATTCTTATTTCCAATCCTCAAATGTTGTTTTGACCCCCTGTAAATCTACAACATCAGATCCAATCCTTATACCACCTTGTCTTGTCTCTTCTTGAGCTTTCCTATAAAGATCCTCAATGATCTGGTGAGTTTTATCATGGTGAACAAGAACTGCAGTAATAGCATCGTTATTGACCTTTAGCTGACACTGCAAGGCATGCTTCTCATCTATAATATTTTGAAATGCATCCTCTGATTGATCATCCAAATCATCATTATGCATATGCAATGCGTTGCTATAGAAATCACATGATTCCTCATAATATGTAACCTGTACATTTACTATCTCTTCTTTATCTTCTCCTTCCTGCATTGATTCAACATTTGTTTTGCAATCCCTGGCTTTAACGTCAACCTCATAAAGCTTTTCTTCAATAATTGACTTAGTGTGTTGTTCACTTATAGGGTGATCAATGAGATTTGGAAACTCTTCATATAAATTTATGCACATATCTTGTGCAAGTAGATCTCGAGCCAAATCCTGATACTGCTTCCTCGCCATTAAAGTTTTGTGTTGTAGCTTTGGATGAAAGTCCATGAAACTAGAGAAGGTTAAATCTCTCTAAACCTGTGGAGGAAGTGTGTTATATTCCTCATACATGTCGAGTATTTCTATCCTTTCATCAAGCTATGAAATCTGGGTTAACTATTGTTTTACCCTATCAAGATCCTTCAAGACTTTTTCCCAACTTTGTGTCTTCCCCATAGCTAGAAAACTACTAGACTCTGCAAGTGAATGTCCAAACTTACACTATTCAAATCCTTCAGATTAACTTGTAGCTGTTGCGTAAATCCCTTTCCTATGATGGTGAAAAGTAGTTTTAATTTCAATAATATGGGTAGGTATTCCACCTTGTAACTGACACGACAATTTTGAATGTTGTTGTTACTGTAAGAATGTAGGTGAATATTGCCTCCAAGGGCATGACATGGAATTGTTGCAGCAACTACAATAATGACTCTAACTGGGTATGTACTGAAAGCAACTGCACAAATTTAACTTCTAAGCTTTAAGTTTGCAGCTGCTTGTCATAAAAATTTCCCACTCAGAATGGTTCTCTGATTTTGACCAGTGCTTAAAGCGGGATACACACCTTCAAGTTTACACCAAAAAGATATACTTGTTCCCAGTCAAGATTTCTTCATAGAATGCATGCAACTGTTGTTTTCTCCATTATAATGATCCCAACTGCCTGATACTAGAAAGGTGACTGCAAGTCTGACTTTGGAAGTTGATTCTATACTTGTTTATGGTTAAAATTCCCAACTATGAAAGATTCTTGTTTTTACAGTTTAAGAACTTCACCGGAGTTATAAGATAAATGTTAACATCCAAGAGCCAATCTTAAATATGCAAGGATGCAGCTTCTAACTATTTTCTAAATATTACCAGTGTTCACGTATCCTTCAGTTTTCACAGCTCTTAGTCAAGAAGATATACATTCACATAAGTGATTAAAGTTACTAAGATTAAACAGTTCCTCCACAAGAAAATACCATACAATCAGTGGATCACTTTTATTATCCATAAAATGAATTGTCAAGTCACTACTGGAACTACCTGGATAATGTGTGATCTTTCCCATGGTGGGTAATGTTGTAGATGGTTGGTGTTGTTAGCTTCCTCCAACACTGTCTGCACACCCTACTAATGGGGTCCTCTCCTTGCAGCAAGCTGAACTCCTTTGGCTGCGTATGGTGGTCTTCCACCTGATAACCCTGTCGTTAAGATGCCACCACATTAATGGACCCGTAACTGCTATGTTCCTTCTTTCCCGTAAGGCCTGGAGCGGTGGAGGATGGTCCCACGGGTGGGAGGAATGATGCAGATGAGGCCTGCGTCCACTTTGTAGCTTTCTGACGCTCACCAACTATTGGGCCACGGTTCCTTACGCGGCTAGAGATATCTTACCTACCCGCGCTCAGAATATAGTGCTCATACGTGTGTTGAGGATGCCACGTTGAACAATGTGCTACTAAAAAATTCTATCCCTTGTGTCCACCCGATATGAATAAAATTCTCGGCAACTTAATACTTCCCCTTGCGGCTGATATAGTTTTATTACTCACAATTCATGGGATACTTTAGAAAGAGCCAACGATTATTAATTCTTTACTAATTCCTGGGACCCATGAATTGGCTTATTATTAATCTTTAATCTCCCATATTGAACCGTTCATCAATAATTTATCTGTTCTTTTCATGTGAATAAAATATAATATTCAAATTAAGTCCACCAAAAATATTTCCATAATATTATGTAGCTCGGTAATGATGTTTGCAAGGCAAGAGATGTGTCCCACAATGATTTATTTGTAAAACACAATAGTTTCTACAGTATACATCCATGACTTGTTTATTTTCTCAAATTTCCACAACATACGATCTTCACAAACCCAATAATATTTATCTTATTTGCTAAAACTTTGAAAATAGCGGCCAATGTTAGATTGAAAATAGCGGCCAATTTTCTGCTTTGCTTAAAACCCATGGTAATAATATTTTATCAAATATTATCAATGCATTGAACTATCTGACTCTATTCACATGTAACAAAATAATGTGAATAAAAAAATAATAAATCATTCTCTCGGCCTTAGAGCAAGAAGATGACATGAGCCAAATAGGATGACAAAGGACTGAAAGTTACCACCATAACCGATGATGAGATCAAATTCGGTGCATGCGTTCTAGGCTACAAATTCTTCCAAGATAGTAGATTGAACAACATAGTATCAGGTGCAGTAGACACTGCCTACAAAAGTGTGAAGAAGGGAACACAATTAGACTTATCCAAACTTCTGCTAAATCAGTTGAAAGATAACTTAAAGACTATCAGGAATGCAAAGTCAAACACATTTAAGTTTGGCTCACTCATAATGTGCAATTTCTTCTATTTTCAAGAAACATTCCCATCGGTAGGAGATGTGAAATGGGACAGCACCAAACCGGTCACCATGAAAATCAGTGAACACATAGCATCACTAGGAGATAACTTTGAGACAGTCATGGATGAATACTTCAATGTATTCAAAGATCGAATGCAAAAGAGGGTAAGAATCCCCGAACAACTTATTGAGAAGTATAAAGATGAGATATGTTTTATGGTTGATACAGATAATACTTACATTAAACCTATTGTACCAAGGACAACATGGTTACAACCATTGGAGTATGAACTAAACATTGATCTTGCAACTAAGGCAATAGATGCCTTGATTAATGAGCCACTGGATAAGAAACAACCCAAGTTTGGAACATATGAAGAGGCCAAGACAAGAATAAAATCTGGCCTAGTTATTAAGAAAATTGTTACGAAAAAGGACAAGATGGTAAAGAACTTCAAGAAAATACTATCGGCAACTGAAGAAGAAACTGAACAGGATGAAGAAGTTGAACAAGAGGAAGAAACTAAAGAATAGTTATCTATCGGTAAAAGTGAGGAAAAGGATGACTCTAAGGAAATAGAGTCAGATTCACCACCTCCTCCACCTACTAAGAAGCCAAGCACAATAGTTTCTTTGAGAACAAGAAGCCAAACATCTAAGAAATCAACTCCTTCACTTTTGAAGAAAGGAAAGGTCATGACATAAAAGAGAAAAGTTGTCACACCAAAGAAAGGGAAAAACAAAAGAGGAAGGAAATTCATCAGAACCTGAGAGGATATTGAAGACACCGAGCAGGATGAAGCTATAGAGGCAGAAAGTGTCAAGGTAAAATATCCAGAATCTATTGATGACATTTGTAAATATATTGCAAACTCAGGATCTATTACAGATTCAAAGATTAGAAGAAGGTTGACATTAGATCCAAAAGATTAGAATAAAATAGAGGATGCCATCATAGAAAAAATGTACAGGTTTAAATATGTACTGATTCATTTTGAAGGCAATCATGTACCAAGAGAACTATTAGACAGACTATACTCTAGATGGACATTTGCTTTGAAGAATGAAAAAGAAATAAGAGAAAGAGTACTTGTTACTCTCATGCCACCTGAATCAAAGAAGGTAGAAATAGATGAAATGATGGAGAAGTACAAAAAGGAGTTCTCACCAAATTTGAGAGCATATAAATTTCTTGAAGGAAAGCTTATAGAGCTTGAATAGGACAGCCATAAGAAATGGTGTAAAATTATGAATAGAACTACTAAGGAGGAAAGCCTCGACAAAGACCTACAACAATAAGATGTTGATAAGGCAACTCAAGATGACACATCTATTGAGTTAGACAAGGAAGAAGATGACACAACCGAAAACAAGAATGCAGATGTTGCAGATGAATCATGGCCAGACACCACAAATGACAACATTGTGGATACAAATATTATTGACATCACCAATGACCCAGCAGAGGAAGTTAATAAAGATGAAGATGTCACTATTACAAAGGACAAAACCGATGAGCGGGACAGAATAGTTGATACTGCACAAGTAAACATTCCAAGAAACATGCCAATATTGATACAAGCTATCAATATTCTGCAAGAATCAAACAAGTCACCTGAAAAGGATACTACCAAGGAAGCAAGGGAAGAAGAAAACAAAGAAAACACCGATGGTCAGAAAGACATCGGAGCTACTCAAAATGTAACTAATACTGATAAGGTTATAGGAGGAGACACAGAAAAGGATGCATATACAAAAGATAAGAATGCAGAAACAAATAATGATGAAGCTAAGGACACCGATGAAGGAGACAAACCTAAAGATGGAACTCCTGAGGAAACTGATAAAAATGCTACCAACGATGTGAAGGTGAATGTGGAGATGTCTATAGACACCTGAAAAGCTAAAACCGACACCAAGCAGCAAAAAGAAGCACAACACATAACTTCATCGAGCACAACTAAGAAAGCTGAGAAATTGGCAATGGTGCTACACTCAAGTGATTCACAAAAGAAGAAGAAGAATAAGTTGGAAGTCACCTTGGATGAACTTATTGAAATACCAAAGTGTGACCCATCTACACTTGATTTTGAAGCATTACAAGAATATAGAGAAATATGCCAAAGGAAGGCATGATAGGAGAAGTTGAAGAAACAACACAGAGACTCCATGGTACTAGAGACAACACGGGACATATTACACCAAATTGTACCCAATGTTGATATTGATCAGAACAAGCCCATTCTAGATAAATTAGCCACTCTCACCGAAGCAATAACAACTAAGACTATTGATGCTGAGAAGGCAATTAAGGAGAAAGCTGAGTTGAAGTAACAACAAAAGCTTATTGAGAACATCAACCAAAAAGTGGTGGTCAATAAGGTAAAGCTATCAAAATTCATTACTGAATTGGATCCAATTATAACTGAAGCTATAACCTTAATTCAACAACTGGGCACATTAGACAAGTTCACTAAAGAGAATAGTGACAACATTGCAATGTTGGATACAGATCTAGCAAATAGTGCAAAAAGCTTAACCACCAATGGAGAAAATGCAATTAAATTGCAATATGAGAAAATCATTGAGATCAAAAGGTTAAGACATGAACTATGGGAAGCATAAACACATTTTAGGGAAGAAGTCACCGAGCTCCAAGCTCAACTTCTACCAAATCTAACACTCCTCCAACAACATATTAGTTCAGCAAGGCAACAGATAGCAACTCTTGAGATGTTTGTAGTAGACAACATCTATAACATGCACTCCAAGATCACACTCGAGCACATGGCTCTTGAGAACCTAAAAGAACAATGGTAAAAAATGATGGAGTACATGAATTCTTCACACTCCCACATTTTTTATAAACTCTAAGGTATTGACCTTTGCCCTTAATATCAAAAAAGGGGGAAAATGATATGAGTACAAAAAAAAAAAGGGGAAAATGATATATGTATTCATTCATTCAAATGGGATAATGGTAAATATGTATATGTACATTCATATGGGAAAATGATATGTATAAGGAAAGATATCATATTTACATATATACCGACATATACATAGGGGGAGTCATTAAATGACTAAGGATTATATATGTTGTATATACTTAACATTCTGTTAGTATTTTGCACATATCAATTTTTTATACTAATGTCAAAGGGGGAGATTGATGATATTGATTTTCCATTAGTATGCAAACAACACTTTCGGTAAGCATACACAGAAAGATAGGATAGAGCAAACCGAAGATCAGATAGAAAGAGATCACCGAAGATGACTAAGTGCAAAGAGAATCGACAACACAACTTAGTGTGTACACCAAAAATACAAAGACAGAAATATAAAGAGGAACTCAATAGAGGAACCCGACATGCAAGATACAGTGAAAATCGATGAGATAGTTAAAGAGAAACTGACAGAACAAGACTAAAAGAAAGTCAGAGCATAACCGATAGATATAAACCAAAAGTTAGTTGCAGCCCGCAAAAAGTGGATCTGACTTCCACGTCAGATAAAGCAAGCTTATTCTATTTATACGATATTGATTTGTTTTAAATCCATTTCTTTAGGGACAAGAAACATGAATGTAAGTGCTTTAATCAGTCTAACTGATTTAAAACACATAGACTAGGAGATCTAGGTACGAGTTGTAAACCTGATCTTAGAGTTAACATTTTTTTTCTCGAAACTTGATGATGTCAATCCATCTTATAAATAGATGATGCAATCATTCATTATACATGGATGAAAAATGATGTGAAGAGAGAGGAGAACATGAATGAAGCCAACAAGAACATCTATGGATCAGATTGAGAGTTTCAAGAACAAGAACAACAAAATGTGAATTTGGTTATCAAAACCAAGAACAGAGGATACCAAGAATCAGAGGTATTATTCAATCACAATAAGGTGATAATATTTTTTATGTAAACTAAATTGGATAGATCAGCAACAGGAGATTGCATTTACCAGGTCAATTTGCAATTTTCTATCATTCTAACAAGTGGAGCAAACTGTAAAAATCCTTTAGAGGAAGGTGGATTTAATAGTCCAACAACAAATCTCTTAACTGAGTGCACACTCAACAATGTTGCTAAAGCTCCTAATAGAGTACACTTTAATAGGTCTCCACTGATACTCTTAACAAGGTAGATCATCAGAAGTGATCAAATTGTAAGCCTTAACCAGCCCCTTTCAATCTGCAGATAGTGAAGATTTTGCGGGTGTCATCTCCACCACAGTTTTTACTTCCTAACAGGAATTTTCTGTGATATCATATCTTGTGTTATGTGTCAAATTACTTTCATGAATGTTCACATGTATGTTAATGTTATGAATTGATGTAACTCACATCAAGATAGTATATAGATCAGATTGAATGGATATACAAATTGATTACGAAGGTTAATTGATTAAAGGATACAAAAGTTTTAGAGGTATTGATTCACCCCTCCCCTCTCAGTACATACTTCCCATTAATCCCAATAGTGGGGTGTTGGTGTACTATAATATTCTTAATTATACTTTGCTTAAGATTACTTAGGATAATGCATTACATAGTAGTGATCATTGTAGACACCTGGGAGTTTGCATCTTATTTTATCACATGGTGTAGGAGAAATTCCACTTTAGGTGGTGATAGTTGTTATCTCATTCCACTTTATGTTTGAGATCCAACTTTAGTGCTCTTATCACGTTATCATCCTCTCATTGTTGCACATGTTTGCATATGCTACATTGTACAATGGAGGATGATCCACCTTTGGTTAACATGTGATTCCACCTAGTGTTGTTGATATGTTTTTGATTAAGGTAACTACAGGGTTTTAAAGGGGCCCCGAACCCTTTACAATAGTAAACTAAAAAAAACAATAAAGAACCAGAAAAAAAAAACTACTGTCAGCCTAAATGACATTCACAAAATAGGGGCTAAACCCCAGAACATAAAAAGACAAGAGAACCCAACAAAAGACGGAGAAAAAAATAGGAAGCCTTCCAGCAGACACACACCAAAAAACCTTCCAGCAGCACAGTCACACCAGTGTCTTCAGATACTCTTCCATCTTGTCCAACTGAATCTACATGTTGAGGATGGAATCCTTTAAGGCAGTAAGATCTTTGGAATAGGGAGTTGCTTTGTTTTTTGTGCTTGATATTGTCCTAGCCCCCAGGCCTGTAGTCTGAGTTTCTTGATTGTCGCCTTCATCATCAATGTTGATGGCTATTTTTTCAGTGTTATTCCCCTCCAGCATCGCCTCCAGGGCTTTGAGATTCTCAATCATAGATTTCATGCCCATATTATTCATAATTAGCATCTTCCTAATCATAATATCATTGTTCCTAACTTTATCCATGATTAGGGAAATCTTTCTATCAATGGCGCAATTAATCTTGTCATTCATATCAATGGTCGATATGTTATCTCTTGCATATATCTCCTTGTTATCATGTATTTCCTGTATAAGAAGACACATCTAAATTGTAATTAAATTGGGATTAATTATATTATTCATCATTATTGAATCTAGTCAATCAATTGATCATTTTATTTTATCTCTCTTTTGTGCTATCTATTGAGCTTCTAGATCTTGGCATTTTCATTCATTTCCTTAGGAAAATTCTTATAATTGTATATTATTGTCCATGATTGAAAAACACCATTTACACTTTGATGTCTACGTATAGGGATCAAGATCAACACCTGCATAACAATGTCTCTATTAGTTCATATTTTTACCCTTCCCAAACTATCTTAAAATTGACCAAATTGAAAGACAAAAACTGAAACCAACAGTTGGATAGGTCTTTGTTAAACATATGATCTTCCTATTAGAATTGGTTCCTGATGATGTCATTGACATTCATTTTTTGTCACTAATGTCAAAATATGTTTCTATGGAGGCATAACAGATTGGCTATTACTATTTCTTGATGACAAACAGAGGTGTATGGGTATTGTACGATTGATTCAGAATGAGAAAAGATAGGGACGTGTGGTGATCTTATATCTAAGGTTGCATGACTTAATAGTGTCTATTGGATATAGGTTTAGTTACAAAAAAATACAAGGTGAAGGTGGGATGAAAACACAAAGTGCGGTCTGTAACTTGGCCTGTGGGTTTTGGAGTTCGTGCAACACTCTTGCAGTAGGAGGACCCATGGCCCTCCGTACTATTGTCATGGCGGGCTTTGAGGCCTCATTCTCTATTTCCTTTTTTTATGTGCTTTGTTGGGTTTTATGTTTTTCGTTGTTGTTATTTTTCTTCTGTAGTGTTTTTCTCTTGGCTCTTGGATGTGTTCGCATGTGTGCCCTTGCTACACCTCTTTTCATTATTCATTTTCTCCACTTCAGCCTTGGTTCGATTGAGTGTACCATTATTATTGATTAATGAGAGCCTTCTAGTGGCGAGATTTTTTTGATTTGCAATGAGTTTCTCTCTGATGGATGCAGAAGTTCATAATGATGGAAATGATGTCTCTAGTGGTAATACAAAGGTAGGAGAACATAATATTAATTCATCTAGTGAGCCGATTAAACCTTCTTATAAATTGGTTGTTGCAGAAGAAATGATTTTATCAGAGGAAGCGCTATTCGAGGTAGTTGAAAACAATGGAGGAGAGCATTCCAATGCCTATGGACATCGACCAAGAGGAGTTAATAGTAGAGACTCAATAGAATGCATGGGAGGGAAAAAATATGGAAGAGAGGTAGGTAAGATCCTATCGCCCGGCCCCAAGATTCTCAATCTCTCTCCAAACACGAAAATGGTAAATGCTATCAAAACTGAACAGTATCATTTAAAAAATATCACCATTTTCTTTGTTTGTATGAACATGAAGTTTCTCTCTGCTAGAAAGTTTCTAGATGACTGGATTGAGAATGTTTGGGGGGAAAGTGGGCTTAATAGTTAGTTTCAGTCATATGGTGCAAAGAGGCTTATTTGTTATTTTTTTAAGAACCACACAATGAAAGAAAATGTTTTAAACAAAGTCTTTTGGAATGTCTGACAAACTATTTTTAAAGCTCTCCCCTGGGCACCTAGCTTTAGCTCTGACAATGTTATTGCCCGAGCCTCTCCTTCATGGATTGAAATTAGGAACGTGTAGCCAAAATTCTGGCATTTTATTCCACACCTCCTCAAACCCTTAGGCTCTTTTCTTCAAGTTGAAGATGCCAAGATAATCCTACCTCACCTCAATGCCCGTGCCCTGATTATTCTTAACCTAGAAATTGTCTTTCCCAATGAAATATCTCTAGACATTGAAGGAGAGAAACTAAATTGGTCTATTGCTAAACTCGGGGACATTGGATCATTCTTTCACTGCAAGCTCAATGGCCACAATAGGAGAGATTTCCCTCTCCTTGATAATGTGCGTAAAGAGTTTAATAAAGAAGAATTGAACAAATAAAGACAATAATTCCACAGCTTAGTCAAACAAAGATAATAGAGATCAGAATCACAAATGAACATGAAAGGATCAGTCCTAAAGATAACAGGGTCAATAATAGAGGAACTCTAGACTCTCATATGGATAAATTTATGTCACTCTCCAACCCTCTATTTTAAGAAGAGTTTGTTGTTCTAATGGCAACCCCAATCATTGATGTGCAGAACCCTTTTGCCTTCCAGCCTCAGTACATTCATGTTCCTAGAGAAAAATTTAACTAGCATAATGCTCATGTCAAAATGCTCATAAATAATCTCTATCCAAAATTAGAAATAATAATGCCCCTAGTTTTTCAAAGCAACGTTCGGTTGGACAGGGTGAGGTCTGCCCTAATATCATGCCTTCCGAGCATCAACCTAAAGATCTTGTTGATGAAAATAGGAAACAGATTACTTGTGATAAAGACATTAGCTCCCCCATTGATAACTTCTCCCTGTCATTGCAGAGTGAACAAGGGAGTGAGGAAGATGGCTTTGTAGAGGTTGTCTCTAAAAAAAAGAAAATGAAATCCTATGAAAGAAGTAATAGCTTGAGAAACAGTGGAAAAAACCTTAGAATTAAAAATAAGGAAATTCCAGAGTGTTTTAATAGACTTTGCAAGAACCAAACCCCCCCAAAACTTTATGATGATGGACATCTACAGTTGGAATATCAAGGGTCTGAAAATGCTAGATAGAAAATATATTGTTATAAATTGGTGCAATAAGATTCTCAAGAACGATATCATTTGTTTACAAGAAATCAAGGTGACTGGATTCCAAGCCCTAAATACCCTACAATTCATATGGAACAAAGACACTTGCATGTACTCAGATCATACTAGAGGGAAAGGAGGAGTGGCCATGCTTATAAGCAATAAGTGGGCCAATAAGATCAGCTCCAAAGGTACCTCCCCATGTCATAGGGTTATATGGGGGATCTTCAAAGATAGCAACTAAGAAATAAGTGTCTACAATATTTATGCTCCCAATGAATACCGAGAAAGAGCCCAGTTGTGAGATTGGCTAGCAATCAACCTTCCTAACTCTAAATGGGTATTCATTGGGGACTTCAACATGATTGAAAATAGAGAAGATAAATGTGGAGGGAACAAGCATATATAGAAAGGAAATGAAATCTTTTTTTGGACCAAATTTAAGAGGAGATTCCAAATTAGGGACCCTTTGGATACTATAAAGCAAGAATACAATAACATCTGGTTCACTTGGTGTAACAATCAAGCTAACAAGAATAGAGTATATTTCAGGTTGGATAGGGTTTATTTCAACTCAATGGACTTCAACCTCAACAAACAACCTGTAACACCCCAAAATTGGCACCTAATAATCCAATCAGTTTTGGTGCATTTTCTTATCTTTGAAGTCCTATTGTATTAGGCAAATTCTTCTCCTAATTGACTTTAATTGACTGAGTTTCAAATGCAGAAAACCCAAATTTACATAAATCTGACATTACACTCAATTCCTAAATTCTCAAATGATTATTAGCTAAAACCCCTATGATTAATTGATTTAAATCTAAAGTCCTAAGTGCTTTTAATTAAATCAATTCTACCCCCTTTGGCTAATATACATAAAAGGAATTGAAAGGTTATTTAATTATTGAATGAATTATCCTCAAAAAAGGAATTCCATAATTCCATGTGAAAGGACACTTATGTGTTAATAATTCATTCTTTTATTTAAATAATCTTTTCTTATTTGTCTCAATTGGAGAATGAAGAGACAACTGTTTCTTTTCAAGAAACTCTTCATCCTCTTTCCATGGTTTTCTATAAATTGGACCTCTTTTTCTTCATTAAGAGGAATTTTTGGAGAGCATCAATACTATAGGCAATTCATTTTTGATTTCATGTTTTTAAGCTCATTTGCATAATTAGTGTAAATTTCAATTGGAATTGAAGATGTTTTAGTTTTCATTTATGATTTATCTAACATCTCAATTTTGTGCTTTCAAGATTTCTAGATTCATTGCAAGTTCAAATTCTAGCTTAAAAGCATTTCTTTCATAGGTTACAAGCACTCTCATTTCTAGATTAGAAGCATTTGATTTTCTTAGATTAATTGCATTTTGCTTCCATAGCTTAGTTGCAATTCATTCTTAGACTAGTTGCAAATTTCTCATAGATAATGGTATTTCTCATTTTCTTTCATTCTTAAATCCTCCATGTTAGCAATGGTCAAGTTGCTGGCTCTCGTTCTGAGGGTAAAGTTCAACATCCACACCTAATTAGGAGGCAACAAGTCGCTTAAATCATATTTGTAGAGAAAACAATTCATGTTTGTCTTTGTGAATTAAGCGATTGTGTAAGGACTATGTTGTGTTTGTGTTGAATTCAGAGGTCCACATTCAGCATACAACACAACCTGGTCAGAACCCAGTGGAGGTGACTCATGTTAGCCTGTCTGATCATTCACCCATTCATATCAGCATTACACATAATGATCAAACCTCGCATACCCATAAGTTGAAGAGAAAGAGATTATTCAAGTTAAATACCTCTCTCTTAGAAGACCGGGACTCCCTCCAAGCCCTCCAGACTGCTACAACTCTCTCTAAATTCTATAAATTTGAGCTCTCTACAAGAGATAAATGGGATCAATTAGTTAAACTTTGGAGGAAATTGTTCCAAATTGTTGGTACTAAAGAAGCCCTTGACAGGAACCAAGAAGAAAAATTTTACCAGAGACAACTGAACCTGATTAAAACCCAACTGCAGGATAAGGGTCATGACCATGAATTGGAAAAATCCCTCATCAAAACCAAAGCCAATATCATAAAGATCCAGAATTTTAAGATCCAAGGCCAAAAGGTTAGAGCCAAAGCCAAATGGATTAAAGATGGGGATAGAGGATATGAGTACTTCTTTAATCTAATCAGAGATAAGCAGGTCAGAGAAGATATTAATGGAATCTAGACACAAATTGGAACTACCTTGAACAATAAGGACATCATGCAGGCTTTTGTTGACTATTATAAGAAGTTGTTATCCTCATAACACAAATCTGAAAACATTGAGGTAATGAATAGATTCATTAACATGATACCTAAAAAGGTGTCTCAAAAACAAGGGTTGGAACTTGAACAAAGAATTATCCTCAAAGAAATTTATGAAGCCATAGGAGCCTTAGCAAATAATAAGTCACCTGGTATTGATGGTCTCCCTGCCAAATTTTATAAAAAGAACAAGGAATGGATCTCAGGGGAACTGCTCAAAGTATATGAAGAATCTTTTGAAAAAGGATCATTAGGGAGGAACATCAACAAAGGAATAATCAAAATTTTACTAAAATATGGTGATAAATCCCAAATCAAGAATTGGAGACCTATTACCATATTAAACATTTCTTACAAAATTGTTGCGAAAATCATGGCTAGCAGAATCAGTGAGATCCTCAAAAATGTGGTTTCAGTCACCCAAACAGGATTCATTAAAGGAAGATATATATTGGATAACCTAATTAATAGTTGGAAAGCTATGCACTAGGCTAAAATGGATGGGCAGAAGGTGGCTATGGTACTCCTAGACTTTGAAAAATCCTATGACAGAATTGAGTGGTCCTTTGTTCTGAAAATGCTAGAGGCTTTTGGCTTCCCAGACTATTTCTGCAAATGGGTAAGTATCCTACTTAAAGACTCTTCAGTAGTAATTGATGTAAATGGAGATATTTCTAAGAACATACTTCTTGAAAGGTCTATTAGACAAGGATGTCCTCTGGCACCTGCTCTATATGTCCTAGCTAGAGATGCTCTGTCTTATATTCTCAGGGCCTCAGAAATAGGGTCACCAGTCAAAGGGATCCAATTACCTAACAGTGAAGATCTCCTTGTTGAGAAATTTGTTGATGATACTGCTCTATTCATAAATATTAAGGAAGAAAACTTTGATAATATCCTCAATCGACTCCATATTTTTTGTATGGCATCTGGAGCCAAAATAGCACCCCATAAGTCCAAAATGTTGGGATGGGCAGAAAGTCCCCCTAGATGGCTTGATAATAAGGAATGGCAATGGGAAGCCCCTCCACCATTGTCAGATATCTTGGCATACCCTTTGCTATTGAACCCTCGATTAATGACATGTGGACATGGATATATAAAAAAATAGAAAACAAGCACCTCAAGTGGCAATATCATATGTTGTCTCTTGCTGGTAGAGCCCAAGTTGTGCAGAAAGTTCTCTCCTCACATGCAGTTTACTATGCTTCTTCTTGGATGTTGGCCAGTGGTCAAATTAACAAACTTGGGAAAATTCTGAGAGATTTCTTATGGTCAGATGGAATGGGCAATAGGAAGAGATATTGTGCAAAACGGGATTGGTATTGTCTTCCAAAAAAGATGGGAGGTCTGGGTATGAGGGACCTCAAAACACAAGGGCTAGCTTTGGAAACCAAATGGATCCCTAAAGCTCTGAAAGGCAATGAACCATGGAAAATTCTGGTGAGGAACAACATTGAGAGATCTAGCATCAAAAAAGGAAAAATATGGCATAACACTCCTCTGCATGATATTGGTTTTGGATATTTTGAGATTAAAGTTTTTGGTTCCAAAGTGTTTCATACCATCTGGAAGGCATGGTGTCAGGTTAGGACTCGGGTCTATTCAAGGATTTCTACTGGGAAGAACCCTTCATATTCAGTTTTGGATAGATCTATTTGGTGGGGGTTATACCTAAATGACAAACCTCTTGCTTTAACTCACTGTTGTTCAGCAAAAAAGTGGCATAAAAGGGGAATTGATCTTATACAAGATCTGTTGAGGGACAAACAATTGAGATCTTAGGAGGACATCAGAGATACCTTGACTATCTAACAATCCCAAAAAAAAGCTACACTTTGATTTCTAAGGTTGTGGGAAGACTTTTTCCTAGAAAAATGGTGAACTTTATTCAGATGTTTGATTTGATGAAATGGATGATGGTAAAAAGGTAGCTGAATTCTCTTGTAAATAAATCTATGAAATGATTAAGGAAGGTACATGAACTATAAATAGAATTAACTCTAACTGGAATATCAACTGGTCTAACACTAGATGGCTCTTTTCCTTTGATTTTTTTTGGCACTCTCAAGTTGAGCCAAAGGTTTTATGCTTTCATTGGCTACTTTTGTTAAAAAAAACTTTTTGTTTGGTCCTTTCTTGCCCACTCTGGAAATCAAAGTATTTATTGTTCTATTTGCAAATGGCCTGAAACTTATGAACACCTCTTCTTTGAATGTGAATTTGCTAAAAGAATCTAGACCATTTTTCTTTGTTATCCCATAAAGTGGAATTGCATCGATTTCTTTTCTTGGCATGAAGTTTTTGCTGGTTTTGTGGATGATTTTGGTATGAAAATGAATAATTGCTGGTTTTCTTTGACAGCTGAAATTCTTTGGGTCATTTGGAAATAGAGAAATGAAGAAATCTTCCAAGCTAGGAAACGGGATCTTACTGAGTTTTTTATTAAATTCACACATCTTAATATTGTATCACAGGTCTCTACAAAGATAGAGGTTTCAGAAGAAAGATTTCTTTCACTGCTGCAAGAAGGTGCTATGATCATGTACAAGAGAGACATACAATCTGCCACCTATACCAAGCTACCACAAATAGAGAACCATGGTCAAGTGAACTACTCCAGTTTACCAAACATCCAGGTCACCAATTCAGAGGAGGACAATAGAACAGTTGCTTGGGAGAATACACACACCAGTGAATGGGAGAGTCAAGAACTCAATGACAACTGAACCAGTCAGGAACAGAGGAACAATAATGATGGATGGGACTATTCAGCCACCAGGGACACTACAGAGACCAAAACCACTATTGATGGTTGGGGGGGATCCTTAGATTTGTTATGGTTCCATACTCTATTTTTTGGGATATATATTGTAATAACATAATGTATAATGACTTATAGATCTGGTATAGACTAGGGCTGGTACTGTATGCCTCTCTTCTTCGTGACTCATGGTTCCCAAGCTTTCCAAAGGCAAGGGTTAGTAGCAAATATTTTACAAATGATATAAATCAAGCACACAAGAACTACTAAAATGAATAACTTGAAACGTAACCAATGAAATGTAAAAGCACAAGAAAGGAAAACAAATGAATGCAAACTCTGAAGTGCTTGAAGCTTCTATTGTCTCTCTCTACTCCTTTCGAAATGTTTTTCTTGATGCTCAATATTGGTGTGGGCACCGCCTATGACTTGAGAAGTGTCGAGAATTTGCTAATTGAAATGTGTGTGTGATTGCAAGATGGCTTGAATGCTAGAACCAAACTGACATAGTAATGGCACATGAGAGCTTGAAATCCTAGATCCTTCAAATGGTTATGAAGGGTTTATTATATAGGAATTGGGGATGAAATGAACGGTTGAGATCAATCCCAAAGATAGGGAGATGAATGGTTGAGATCAAAGGGAACTAGAGAAGCCATAAGTAAACTTCACCTCTTCAATTTGTAAAAAGGAGACAAAGTTTGGTTAACTAAAGAGCTAATTGTGAGTTACCTTTTTGAACTGAAGAGGTGGATGAAGTTACCCATGTGGACTGGAGAGGTGGGTGAAGTTACCCGTGTGGACTGGAGAGGTGGGTGAAGTAACCCATGTGATCTGATTGGAGTTATCTCTTTGAAGATAAATGAATATTTAATTCATTTATTTGATTAAAGTTTTCAACATGTGAGATAATTGAATTCTTTTTTATTTAGAATTGCTTTATTGAATGAAATTAAATTAATTTAATTGGAAGCATTTAGTTAGTAAGTTTAAATATTTGAATTTAAACTATAGGAAATTGAGTTTAATTAATTAATTAATGGTAATTATTCAATGAAGGTTAATTAATTATTTAATTAATTTTGGGAATTTGATTAAATAATTTAGGGAATGAATTTAGAGGAAAATAGATGATTAATTAATGATTAAAAACTATTAATTAATAGACAAAAATTAGTATTTTTAATGTAAATTTGCAAGCCTGTCCATTTACAGGTCTCTACATTTGCCGCTCTTTGATGCGATGTGACTTATCATATTGTGTCAAAGAATTTTCAGATTTGATCCTGCCCTAACTTGCCCCAGTGATAGCAATTGGACTATATGCACCCTCAACAAATTAAGCATAGAAAATGCGTCAGATGAGCATTAATTTGTTGAAAAAGTGAATCAATGTATGATGATGATAAATTCATTCCTATGTTAGTTATGATGTTATTGATGACGGATGCATTCATTCTACTATGCACATGTTTTGGATTTTTCTTATGCAATAAATGAATGCAATCTACCATGCACAAAATTTTTGAGTAATGCATTTGTTAGTTAGAAGGAAGTTAGTTTGGAATGTGATCTCTGGGATTGATTGATAGATATGGAATGATAGAAACGAAATTTTTGCTTTTTTGATAGATATGATTTGATAGAAAGGATGAGTGTCCCAAGTCGCTGCCTCTGTTTCCAATATTTGTCATCATTGCATCTTTTTTTTATTTTTTGAAATTCCAAAGAGAGTCCAATGTATCCAGATCACATACCACCTGGATACCACCACGACCTCTTGATAAGCGGAAGGAGTAGAGAGATTGAATAGAAAGAGAACCTAGTGCACCCAATTATTGACCATCTAGGTTCAGCTATGTTCCCTATTTGAAAAGAAAGAGAGCCAAAAGCACCCGGATATTGACCATCTGGATATTGATTTGTCCTCTAAATTAACTAAAGCAAAGAAACCAAGATAGAACTCCTATGCACCCAGAGTCAATCTGGATAACACCGTGAGCTCTTGATTCCAAAAAAGGGAAAGCCAAAGCAAACAAGATATAACTCCTACGCCCCTAGAGTCCATCTAGATAGCACCGTGAGCTCAAGAGATTGCAACATAAAGGGAAAGACTATAGAAACCAAGATAGAACTCCAACACACTCAGAGTCCATCTAAATAGCGTTGTGAGCTCTTGATTCTATAAACCAAACAAGAAAATAAAAGAGAAGGAATGTCCAATTCTTTCCCAGGGTTAAGCTCAGATCATGGAACTACACGGCTGCCAGATAATTGATAGCGCCTACTGCATTTATCCCAAATCATCATGGCCCTGAAATCAAAGCGAAAATTCAACAAACAACAATCAAAGAAAATAAGTCATGATCTATCATAGCTACTCTCCTCACATGGTGGATCATGGGGTAGCATAAGAACATAACCCTAAAATATAGACTGACATTTGACAGAATGAGTGACCTAGTAAACATTTTTTGGGTGGTTCCTCGATGCAGTTGGATTCTCTTGATTGGCTCGACTCTTTTGATAGGCTTGATTGGCTTGATTGCTTGAGTGTGTTTGGTTTTAGTAATAGATTACTCATATAAGACTGACCTGTCTGGTTTGAGTGTATCCATCACTGTGTAAGATGATTGATATGACTGATTGATTGATTGTGATTGTGTTGGCAGTGATCAAGCTATGTTAGATGGGCCCTATGCTGGTTATCAAAGCTCATGATTGTGACATTTGATAGGATTTTATGCATTTGACACTCAGGTCGAGTAGAGTGAAAACTCAGAATTGCCTAGTATAATAGGACTTTGATGATTTAGAAGAGCGACAAATGCAAAAAAATTGGTTAGAGTTACAAGATGCCAATTTTGGGGTGTTACATTTTGCCACTCTTTGAATTGATGTGTGAGTAGCGCATTAATTCAAAGAATAGTCTGAATGCCTGAAGCACAGAAGAAAGAATTTTGAACACCCAGTTTTGACTGTGAGGTACAAAAAACTAAACATGGCGTCAAGTGATTTGAAAAGCATGGAACACCCAGTTTTGACCATGAGGTACAAAAAAATAAACATGGCGCCAAGTGATTTGAAAAGCATGGAACACCCAGTTTTGACTATGAGGTACAAAAAACTGAATATGCCCCAAGTGGTTGAAAAGCATGGAACACCCAGTTTTGACCGTGAGGTACAAAAAATTGAACATGCCCTAAGTGATTGAAAAGCATGGAACACCCAGTTTTGACCATGAGGTATGAAAAATTGAATATGCCCCAAGTGGTTGAAAAGCATGGAACACCCAGTTTTGACTGTGAGGTATGAAAAACTGAACATGCCCCAAGTGATTGAAAAGCATGGAACACCCAGTTTTGACCGTGAGGTACGAAAAATAGAACATGCCCCAAGTGGTGAGATGCCCTTAGTACTAAGGACTTTTGAAAATCAAATTAGATTGATTGGAATAGATTCAATGATGTAATCATCTTGCCCCCTCAGGAGCAAAATCGAAAGATGACACGTCATAATGATGATGGAAAGCGAAAAATCGTAGATAGATGTTGAGGCGAAGATCAAGAACTCAAAATAGATTGTGGAAGAATTCAGAAGATTCAGAATCAATTTCGAGTGATTTTAAGGTCGGGTTGACCAAGTTCGACTGGGGTTGACCAGAGTTGACTTTTGAAGAAAAAAGTCAAAGATATCAGAAAATGATGATATGATAAGATTTCAACGAGAAAGCGATGTCAGAAGGGTGACTGCACAAGCATCCAATCACGTCGGTCCCGAAAATTTTAAAATGCAATTTTGAGCTATATAGAAGTGTTAGATTTTGATTTGGATCACGAAAATGGATTCAGGACGGTCAAATTAGGTAGTGGTGCAATTTTCGCGCAAAATGGAGCACTTTGAAAAATTAGGTCAAAACCTATATAAGGACGAAAATGGTCATTTTCAAATCATTTCAACCCTTTGACTTTGTGAATTGAGAGCTCTGAGTAGAAGACAAAATGGTGGTCCCCTATAGCAGCCATCGATTCGAGCAATCCAGGAGACACAGTCGGCCCGTAGCGTACAGACCACCTGTAAGTAGTCGATAAACCTCTCCGCAAATCAAATTTCATGCATTTAGGTTAATTTTTTTGGCATGTTTTTCACATTTTTAAGCACTAGGTCACGAGTCATCGCGCGAAGAAGTAGTTTCTTCGCGTGCCCCATAGGGAAAGCTCGCGCAAAGAAACTATGTTTCATGCCACTCGAAACGAAGTTTCGCGCGTAGGCGGAACCAATTTTGCGCGACAAACCCTTGTGAAAGGCGTTTTCTCGCGCGATCTCGGACAAAATCTCGCGCGAAAGAGGAATTTCGCGCGATAGAAAACACTTTGTCGCACGACATAGAAATGTTCTTCGCACGAAATGCTACCCTTGCGTATGTGAAAAGGTCCGCGTTACGTCAAAAAGTGATTACGTCAACGTCATTAATGTCTATAGGGTGTCTTGAATGCATTATTATCGCATTATGCTTTGATTATTGGTGAGAACTGATAGTGCTTTGTTGTTCATATGTCTTGCAGGTTGACTTTCCAGATATAGCATTCAGATCGCATCATCCGATGATCAGCAGATTGATAGCTCAACTAGATGATGCTGAGACCGCACATATAGCTACCTTGGGACTAAGCACGCTATGTGATATACCCGAGATTCGGGTAAATCATGGATTATTGGGAGCATTGGTTGAGCGTTTCCATTCGGAAACAAACACATTTTACCTGCCACAAGGGGAGATGACTATCACTTCTGAGGATATATACAGGATTCTCAAGATATCATTCGTCGGGACTAGAGTGGAGTACGAGACACGGCCCAAGGTGGGCACAGCAGCATTGACAGAGATCTTCCAGGATGACCTTGTGATGGGCAGAGCGATCCCATGGGAGGAGCTTATTGGTTCATATGGTAGGACCCACAGGTTACCAGTGGTGCTAGCATGCTTCCTTGGGTACTATTTGATGCCAGACCGTGGACAGCACGGTCTAGAGTGTGGCTGGGGAAGGATGCTACAGCTGATGATGGCTAGGCCGTGACATTATGGATGGGGCCAGTGTATGCTGGCACACATGTATCATGAGATGCATGAGATCATCTATAGAGAGGCGAAGAGTATGACCACCGGAGTGTTTGTTCTACCGATATGGGCATGGGAGCATCTTCCTGTCACCAGACCCATATGCAAGGATATGAGGCAGCCCTTGGAGCCTTATATATGCAGATACAGAGGCATGGTTATGCAGCCCGCGCTAGGTAAGATTGATCAGTGGCGATCTTAGCTCGATGACCTATCAGCAGTGATATGGAGGCCGTGGAGGCTCACAGAGGCTTGGGATGATGCGGCAGAGTAGTTGAGTCACATGTTCTGCCCCCGTGCGATGATTGGTTGCACCATCACAGTGATTGAGAGATTTTCGTAGAGGCGGGTATGGCGGCAGTTCG
>MU227287.1:1076792-1096528 GCA_018584345.1 Thuja plicata
ACTATCATCATTTAAAAATCAAAATCTTTACTTTCAGTTTCGGTTTGTTTCAGTAAAAGTTACAGTGAACATGTCCTGTAATTCCACCAATAGCAAGGTTGAATAATTTCGTGATTTCATTATTCAAGACTGTTTAAGGGTATTCCCGCCCGAGTTTGTGGAGCTCAAAGTGCAGAAGGTTTCAAAACCTTGTTTCTGTTGTTCTATTCTATGTTGAATCAGTGTTAGGGATAAATAGAGTGAACCCTCAGAGTGTATTTTCATCTCAGCAAGAAAAAGAACCAACAAGCCCAACCCTCTCTTGTTTCTTTGGGTTGGTGGGAGAGACAATTCCAGTATGCCTTATTGTCTTGCCCCCAGCCCGGTTGAACCATCTTACCCAAATCTTTGTAACATTGTATAACCATTACCATAGTTCGACAGGGGTAGGGTTTGTCAAATTGTCTCTTGTGGGTCTTGGTATAACCATGTACTAATATCTTGTTCAAATGGTTTTTCTTCTATTATGTCTCCTTGTCGGACAAAGGTTGTGTGCGGACATCTGAATAGAACATGCTATGGAGTTTCTATTATAATAATAGGTTGTGGCATGCCATAAGTTCTCGAGCTCTAAGGCATGTGTGTGATGGTGAAAGCCTCTTCATATATGTACTCACCACAGCCTTTGTCGATGATGGATATTTTTCCTACTTTCCGTGTGACATCCTTAGGATTTGAATCTGAAGAGGATGGGATGTTGGCATTCATGTTTGAGGGTACTTGGTTATCAGTGCTGATTTGGACCGCATTATAGTATTGGAAAGGATTGGGATCTCCCTCTATGATGATTTTCTCTCCCTGGTGTGGGAATTTGATGCATTGATGGTATGTCAAAGGTACGGCTTGCATTTCATGTATCCAGGGTCTCCCTAGTATCATGTTGTATCCCAACTCAAGATCTAGGATCTGGAAGGGAGTTATTTTGACCACTGGACTGATACGGACAGGTAGAATGATAATACCTTTAAAGGACCTTTCCTCTTCATCATAAGCTCTGATATTTATCCTCCTTGTGACATCAATGCTTGATTCTTAATAGCCCAGTTGCTTGATTAACTTTAAAGTACAGATGTTTAACCCAGCTCCACCATCAACAAGGACCCTATGGATAGCACTTTTGTGGACCTGGACCAGTAAGTGTAAAGAATCATTATGCAGGGGTTTATGCGGCGGCACATCACGGTCTGTGAATGTAGCATGTTTGTTAGTAGCTATATGGTTAACCATCATTTGGAAGCTCTTAGGTGTTATGTCCCTTGGGACAGCTACATTCTAAAGGGCTTGGTCAAGTGTCATTTTATGCTATGGAGATATATGCAATAGGTCAAACATGGAGATCTGGGCAGGTGTGCGCTTTAGTTGATCCACTATGCTTGGTTGTGGATCTGAGTTTTCTTTAGGATTGGTAGATATACTAGATGAGGATGGTACTCCTTGCAATATGACTCTGGCGTAATGTGTTGTTACAGCACATTTGTTACCTTGGTCTTTGAGAGTGATAGTAGCCACATGGCTTTCTGAAGGATTGAGGCAATTGATAACATTATCACTATTGGCATATGTATAGTTAACTTGTTTTACCTTGTTGTTATCATGAAAGGTATCATTGAAGATAGTGTAATTAGTTGTGCCTTTGGTTTGGGTATTTGTCACATCGATGGACCCTATGTCAATCAGGTCTTGGATAGCGTGTTTTTATCGGTAACTATTAGATATTTTATACCCTTTCACCTGATGAAACTCGCAGAAATCCTTGTCATTATACCACCTTGGTTTGTTTGCATCCTATTCAAATTCCCTCATTTCTGGGAGAGTGGTAGTGTTGGATTATATCAACTTGCATAAAGTTGATTCTCTCAGCTCTCCTAATGGTGTGAAATATCATTGCTGGAATTGAAACCGTGGTCTGCATTGATTCTGTTGTTGACTATTTGACACAACGACCGCTTATACAGGGGGAGGTTGGTTTTGGGTGTATGCTTGTTGAGTGGGCTATGTGGGTTTTTGGTTGGCCATAGGTGCACCTTGCAGTGACACCTTGGGTTATGCATAGTTGATTGTCTTCATGTCAATGACACCATCATTGGTGACATTCTTGTTTTTGTTCCACCACTTAGCTTTGTACGTTGCATTTTTGTTTGTATTCATTTGTGTTGGATCTACAAGGATTCGTCGTTTGACTAAGTTCTACTCACAATGAACTCCTTGTTTGATGAGTTGTGTGAAGTTCAGAGCTAACTGTAATTCTATTGTGAATGACATGGTTGGGATTAGATTGTCAACAAACATGACTATTAGGTCTTGTTTAGGCACATAATATGTTATGCGGTTTGTCGTATTCCTCCATCTCTGTAGGAACTTCACAAAAGACTCTCTATCCATCTTTTTGATATCGCAAAGGTCCTTGATGTTGACCTTGCGCTCAATGTTATGATGAAAGTGAGCTATGAAATTTTCAGCCAGTTCACCCCAAGACTGAATGCCATGAGGTAAATGTGAGAACCATTCCATTATTGGTCCAGCCAAGCTTTGTGGAAACAGTCGCATTAAATATGTCTCATCATGGGCGACTTCGATGCATCTAGATAAAAACTCTCAGATATGTTCAATAGGGTTGGTATTGCCCCTATATTTTTTGAATTTTGGTACCGAGAAGTGATTTGGGAATGGATACATGTGGAGAGAATGGTCAAAGGGGTATGGGTATAAATCCTCTGCGGTGTAGGATTTAGTTTGCCCCTGATTTTGCATATCCATCATTTGGGTTTGAAGGGTTTGCATTTTTTTCATTAACATGTCCATTTAATATTGAGGTTGGTGTGTGAGGGCATCCCTCTATGTTGTAGTGGGTATGAGGCTGTGCCTCTGTGTCCCTTGAGTAGGAACATAGGATTTCATCCTGGGGACTTGATATTGATTTCCCACCGAGTGATTTGGAAATGGGGCACATGAGTATCGCATGGTGAGTTTTGATGTATTTGTTGTTGTGATTGAAACTGGGGTTGATACTACTGGGGTTGATATTGCTATTGTTGAGGTTGGGGTTGAAGCTGGGGTTGTTGTTACTAAGGTTGGAATTGAGGCAACTGAAGCTAGGGTTGTTGTTGCAAGGGTTGGTTTTGAGGCAATTGAAGCTGGGGTTACTGTCGAGGGGGTTGGATTTGAGGCAACTAAAGCTGGGGTTGCTATTGTGGAGGTTGGTTTTGAGGCAATTAAAGCTGGGGTTGTTGTTTCAGAGGTTGGATTGATGTCAGAATGGGCAGAGGTGTAGCCTTGGGTGGGCATTGACTGTAAGTAATACCTGTAGGGATAGATCCCTGTGGGCATGAGGTGTTGATCCCAAGACTAGTATGAGTTAACTGTAGTAGTGGCATAGTTTTAGAATAGTTGATGTTTGGTGTAGCTTGAGAGGTTGATTGCCCCGACCATGTGATCGAAGGTGGGAGCATACTAGTAACCACAGGTGCACTCACTTGCGAGCTAGACATGCTTTGAGTGGAAGATGTACTGGCCTGGTTTGTGCCATTGGTTTGACTGGGTATCGTCTATGTTAATGTGGGTAATACCAATGGTGGGAATATTTGAGAGACAACAGGCAGTATCTAAGTAGGCTAAGTAGTGTTTTGACCTGCGAGAGGGTTTTCAGGCCATATGGTTGATACATAGAATTCAGCGGGGAGTTTGACTCCCTTCTTTATCAGCATGGCTAAGAAGCATTCAGGATTCCTCTCTACAATAGCATCAACTACTTGTGTGGAATAAGAATCTTTCTCTATATCCTCTAGTTCCTCTTCTGTGACATTTCGGAAAAGAGCTGCCCCACGGGGTTGTTCAAGGAACAGAGTATAACTGGTATTTATGAAAGCATCATTCTCTTGCTCTATTTCCCAAGTGGGGAATCTATTGATATATGACTCATCAAGTTGTGTTCTAGCATTAGACCTTGTGTAAGGCCCTCCATGAGGTGTTTGAGACATAGTGTGGTCCAGATTTTGTAACTAAAACAAGCGATATAAAGAAAACAAGGAAGAAAAATCCTTTCTACGGAAGTCTGAGTTATGTTTTGGACAAGGGTAATTCTAAGGGAGGTATGGAGGTAGATCCCTCAGAGTTGGAGTGGCTCACCCAACAGGTAGAGGATCTTCAGGCTAGGCTTGCTTCAGTTGATGCCCGTGCTTCAGCGTTGGAGGCTAGGGTTATAGCAGCCGAGGCTAGCGAGCGATAGGCTCGAGTTGAGGTGCGTTCATTCATTGACAGTGTACAGGATACCTCTCACCGAGATGTTCTGGACTGATACTATAGATCTGGTCGTGATGCATAAAGAGAGATTGGTCATGATGCATAGAGAGAGATTGAGTACTAGAGGTGCCACTATGAGGGTGCAGTAAATGAGACACAGTCTCAAAAATACTAAAAGATGGGTATCACTGCTTGACAATTTTGATATTTTTTGGAACAAATCTTCTGATTTGCAAGACAATTGACATTGACAACCCTAGACTTTAACACGTTTGCCTCATTTTGATAGTTTGGATGTTTTTTTTTGCATTTTTAGAAACTGATCAAAGAAACAAGCACGACAGACACTGTGTTTTGAAGAATGAAGACTAATAATGTGTATGGTCTACAACTTTTTTAAGTTGCAAGGTTATCACGAGGTCTCAATAATGAACAGTCAGATTAATCTAGGTCAATGGCTTTAGAATACAATGTTATAGGCCCAATGCTTGGATGTCTATTAGCTCATACAACAATTGTCACACTACTAGGACACGAAGGTCCACGACGTAGGTGCCTGTGTTTTTGCCATTTCCAAGTATTGTTGTCATGGAGTGAAGATCTCTTTCACTACACAAATACCATGGGAATCTTGGGGGGAATTCTGCAACCCCTTACACTATAATAAGGTACCTGTTTGGAGGTAAATCAGGTTGGCCTCTAATTAACTAGGTTGTAGTAAGGGTCTGTGGCGTATATCCAATCGGTTTGTACGTGTGTGACTCACTTAAGAGCCTAGTTGATCACGCTGGCTCCTTAGGGATATTCACCCGATCCAGACTATCACCAACACACCTCACCTGAGCTTGGCTAGATAAGATAGAACTTTCGTTTATGCCTTGTTTATATACTGATCAGAAGGATTACCAATTTAAGGTCATTCTCCGAGGAAGAAATGTATTCCCCGAACAGGCCTCTCTAAAAATTATAAAGATTTCTAATCTAACAATTTGTGCAAGTGCACCCAAAACTCAAGACACAAGGTAAATTGATTAAGCTCCAAAAGTCTGAAATGTGAACTAAGCTACACCACCATACAAGCACAAGTGTTCAATTTTAAGCCCAAAAGTAGGTGTTGATTGCTTCTTCAATTTTAATGCACCAATTTGAGAGATTTTTTGCCTTGTTCAATTTTAGTCCGCATGTCAATTTTAAGCCCAAATCTGAAATGTGAGATGTGAGATGTTTGACAAACACTGTTCTTTTTAAACCCAAATCGATAAGTGAATTCCTTTTAGTTTGCTTTGTTTAAACAAGTTAGTATCAAAAGGATCTTTACAAAATGAGAGTATATGTAACTTTTAAACAATGAATGATACTCACCAACAACTTACCCTTCTTGTTCATGGGAACTCGTCGTCCTACAGAAAAATAAAGAAAGTATCAAATTTTTAGATTGCAAGATAAAGAATTTTGGCCCTGATGAGTGGTAATGCATAGGCAATTGCGGTAAATAACAAGTGATTGGAGCCTAAAAATATCAATTGTGGCAAAACACTTTCACTTGCAGTAAAGCACAATCAATCACGGTCTAGTTCAGTCAATTGTGATCTGGATCTGTCAATTGTGGTACAATTCTTTTGATCGCGATACCAGTGGATCAATTGTGGCAAACTGTAGAAAAGATAGAGACCCAGAAGATGACAGAAAAGAAATGTGAAAACCTACAATCAATTGCGGTATTAAACCACTCGATTGCGGCACAATTTTGTTAAGTGCGGCAAAATACCAGCAATTGTGAAATAACACAGATATCAAAAAAAATACAAATTTTTAGATTTGCGACCATACGACCATGGTTGATCAATTCTATTTGTCATCTGTAAGAGATAATCAAGTTGTTTGATTTACGTTGGGTTCACCAAAATGTGCGCCTCTCTTCTTTGTGACTCATGGTTCCCAATATTTCTAAAGGCAAGGGTTAGTAGCAAATGTTTTACAAATGATATAAATCAAGCACACGAGAACTACTAAAATGAATAACTTGAAACATAACCAATAAAATGTACAAGCACAAGAAAGGAAAACAAATGAATGCAAACCCCAAAGTGCTTGAAACTTCTATTGTCTCTCTCTACTCTCTCTGAAACACTGTTCTTGATGCTCAGTATTGGTGTGGGCAGTATCTATGACTTGAGAAGTGTCAAGAATTTGCTAATTGAAATGTGTGTGTGATCGCAAGATGGCTTGAATGCTAGAACCAAATTGACATAGTAATGGTGCACGAGAGCTTGAAATCTTGGATCCTTCAAATGGTTGTGAAGGGTTTATTATATAGGAATTGGGGATGAAATAAATGGTTGAGATCAATCCCAGAGATAGGGAGATGAACGGTTGAGATCAAAGGGAACTGGAGAAGCCATCAGTAAACTCCACCTCTTCAATTTATAAAAAGGAGACAGAGTTTGGTTGACTGAAGAGCTAATTGTGAGTTACCTTTTTGAATTGAAGAGGTGGGTAAAGTTACCCATGTGGACTAGAGAGGTGGGTGAAGTTACCCATGTGGACTAGAGAGGTGGGTGAAGTAACCCATGTGATCTAATTGGAGTTATCTCTTTGAAGATAAATGAATATTTAATTCATTTATTTAATTAAAGTTTTCAACATGTGAGATAATATTGAATTCTTTTTTATTTAGAATTGCTTTATTGAATGAAATTAAATTGATTTAATTGGAAGAATTTATTTAGTAAGTTTAAATATTTAAATTTAAACTATAGGAAATTGAGTTTATTTAATTAATTAATGGTAATTAATCAATTAAGGTTAATTAATTAAATAAAATTAATTATTTAATTAATTTTGGGAATTTGATTAGATGATTTGGGGAATGAATTTAGAGGAAAATAGATGATTAATTAATTATTAAAAACCATTAATTAATAGATGAAAATTAGTGTTTTTAATGTAAAGTCGCAAGCTTGTCCATTTTCGGGTGTCTACATGTACTGCAACAAAACTTTGAACTGTTGTTGCTATTGTGATAATTTTGAATGTTTTCCAGTTGATACACTATCTCAATATAAAAAATAGTGTTTATTGGATGAGTTACAAATGTTTTAGTGAAGACTGGGTACTGGACAATAACAATGATCTTTGATAGAGTTAGTCTTTGTGTTTTGAGTATAACTTACAAGCGATGTGGATTCGGGATATGCAAGCTTAAGGGATGGCAGAAGGATGGCAGAAGACATGTTAAGGAATGTTCGTTATGGTTCTCTAGTTGTATGATTATTGGTGACATCAGATGTGGTGTGTATTCTGGAGGAGACCTATTCGGGGCCGAATTCAAAGATGTAGCGTGTATTATGGATTGCGAGAGTGGATTACAGATCTTGGATTATATATGATGAACTATAATTGATGTTTACTTGTTATAGGTACTGCGTGTATCTTAGCAAGGGCTTAAATAATTATTTGCATATTGGAAAATTCTAATTGGCCGACCTAATAAATTATTATAATAGGGTATATATGAGAGATCCTTTCTTTTGAAAAGTTGTATGTATGAAGAGAAGGTGATTGAGATAGAGACAATGAAGTGTGGAAGCTACAAGCTTGTTTTTCTAGTGGATGTAGAGCAGAGGTTGTGATTATGTTACTTCATTGGAACTTACCAAGCAAAGACAATTGCTATCAGACAGTTCACTGGATTGTATATTTTCTATATATACACTTGTGTTTCGGGCTGTAAGTCCTTAGGGTGGCTTTAACCTTCCTTAGGCAGTGTGTCAAGGTAGTGAGCCCACTGTTACTCTTGACTCTTAACATGGTGTGTCCTTTAATAGGGACTGTGTATTGTAATGCATCAATAAGTTCCTAACAGGGCTAAATCTTTTAACAGGGATACTATACTCTCAGTACATTATTTGTGGGTGCTAATTCCCACTGGAATTTTACCTTTAATAGGGTTTCCTCGACAAAAAAGGATGTGTTATTGTGTTTTCATTTACTGTGTTATCATTTGGAAGAAATTTTTGTTTATAAATTTTAATGTTTAATAATTTGTCTCACAACCAATTCACCCCCCCCTTCTCAGTTGTGTTGTGGATTTTTATCCTAACAATTGGTATCAAAGCTACTGGTCCTTAGAGATAAATTTTAATAGTTTGAAGTGATCCTGAAGATGGCTTACTATAGGAAGGATAATCTAAAGTTTGATCATGAAAACTTTGACAATTGGAAGAACAAGATGAGAACACATCTGCTATGTCTGGGAATTAACTACTGGATGATAACAAAGAATAGTGTATAAATGAAGGCTAAGGATAAACTAGACAAGGCTACTGGTGATAAAAATAAGGTATTCTCATACAAAATGGTCGCAACAGAATCATTGATCAATGCACTTTCTGAAGGTGAATTCACAGAGGTTAAAGATTTGGATTCTGCACATGACATTTGTACAAGATTGGAAGCACTATTTGAAGGAGACAAGTTTACTAAGAAGGAAAAGTTGTAGAACTGGAAGACAAAGATAGAAACATTAAAAATGAGAGATGATGAGAATATTAGAGCATATGCACAAAGAATTAATAAAGTTTTTATTGGCATAAGGAACTCTAGAGGCACTTACAATGAGGAAGAAGTGATTGCAAAAATTCTTATATCCCTGACACGTGTGTACAAAACCAAAGTGAAAGCTATTGAAGAGATTTTAGCTTTGACACCAAACTTCAATAGAGAGATGTTGATTGGAAAACTAACTACCTTTGAGGCTGCAGAGCTGGGAGATTCATTACCTAAAGTTGAGTCAGCATTCAAGGTGATTTTTCATAAAAATAAAAAGACTTTACCATGAATCGTGAGCACCAACAGTAGTGACTTGGAAGAACATCTCGGTGAAAATGTTGATCAATGGGAACAGATACAGGAAGAAGAAAGAAAGCTAGATGAGATTGTTTCCCTAATCGCTAGAAGAGAAAAGATAGGTAAGGGTAAGTTTGAAGGAAATTTGCCTCTGAAATATTTTTTGTGTAATAAGATAGGCCATTTTGAATTTAGCTGTCCTACAAGGGTTCCAAAGCATAAATCTAAGTTTTATAAAACTAAGTATTCAAAGGATAAGGAATTTTATTATGCTAGTGAAGGTGTTTCTGATGATGTTTCTATTGATTATGATGAGAATGGATTTATTTCTATCAAGGATGATAAACCTTTACATGAAGAAAGCGCTTTATTATCTCATGTTGAAAAGAAATCTGAATGGGTCAAGACAGTTGTTGTTCACACCATATGACTGGAGATAAAAATAAGTTTGTTAAGCTGAATAAGTATGATGGTGATAATGTGAGATTTGGTGACAATACTCCTAAGAGTTGGATCTATATATTTGGATGGAAAGACCAATACTGACAATGTATTACTTGTTGATGGACTTAAGCATAATTTGTTGAGCGTTGGACAACTAGTGGACAAGGGTTATCAATTGAAATTCATTGATGGGAAATGTTATATTAGAAGTAAGTTAGGGGACTTTATCGCAACTGGTACTAAATCTGGAGGTAATTTTTTTGAATTAAATACATCTGAGGCTTCTTATTTTGTTGTGAAGGTTGATGACAATTGGTTATGGCATAGAAGATTTTTTCATGTTAACTTTGATAATATTGTGAAGGCAAGTACGGATAATGCAATTAGAGATCTACCAAAGATTGTGAAACCATCTAACACCATGTGTAGAGAATGTGTAATGGGGAAGCAGACTAGAAGTAGTTTTAAAAGAAAATCTTACTCAGCGAAAGGAAAGTTGGATCTAGTGCATACAGATCTATGTGGTCTTACAAGAACAAGATCTTACTATGATGAAAAGTACTTTATACTTTTTGTTGATGACTTTTCTAGGATGATGTGGATTACATATTTAAGAGAGAAATCAAAGGCCCTTGACAAATTCAAAATATTCAAAGCTAAAGTTGAGAATGAATCAAGCTTAAAGATAAAATGTTTGAGATTAGATAGAGGTGGTGAGTTTACTTCAAATTTGTTCAATACCTACTGTGAAGAACATGGAATATACAAACATGCATCTCCTCCTAGGACACCACAACAGAATGGCATAGCATAGAAAAGAAACAAAACAATATTAGATTTTGCTAGAACTATGTTGCTAGAAGGAAATATATCACATGCTCATTGGAGATAAGTTGTTGGTATTGATGTGTATACTTTGAACAGAATTCAGATTAGAGAAGGTACAAGTAAGACTCCTTATGCATTATGGTTTAATCATACTCCTACTGCGAAATATTTTAGAATATTTTATAGTAAATGTTATATCAAAAGAGATGATGAGATAGGAAAGTTTGATGCTATATGTGATGAAGGGATCTTCCCTAGTTATTCCACTAAAAGCAAAGACTATAAATGTTGAAATCTGAGATTGAGGAAGCTGATTGAAAGTGCTAATGTGAGGATTGATGAAAATTTCCAAATTCAAGAGAGAATGTATGATTGTAATCACAATATAGAGATCAAAGAGGTTACTGTAGATCAAGAATAACCTTTTGAGATTGACTGTGAGATTGAGGTATGTCAAGATGATTCAAATGATCCTACTAAAATTCCTAAGACTCCAAGGTATGTTAAGAAAAACTATCCTGAAGATCAAATTATTGGAGATGCTAATAGAGGAATGATGACAAGATATAAATTAAGAGATGAAATTTGTTTGATCTCTCAAGTTGAACCAACATCTACTAATGAGGCATGTAGATATGGATCTTGGAGTAAAGCTATGCATGAATAATTAGAACAGATAAAGGATAAAAACACTTGGGAATTGGTTCCAAGACCTAAAAATAATAATGTTATAGGAACTAAATGGGTTTTCAAAAACAAAATAGATAAGGAAGGAATAGTGGTAAGAAATAAAGCAATATTGGTTTGTAAAGGCTACTCGCAACAAGAAGGCATAGACTTTGAAGAAACATTTTTTCATGTTGCTAGGTTGGAAGTAGTAAGATTATTTCTTGCTTATGTTGCACATAAAGATTTTAAGGTATATCAGATGGATGTGAAATCTGCATTTTTGATTGGATATCTAGAGGAAGAGGTATACATTGAGAGACCTGATGGATTTCTTTTGACAGAAGATGAAGACATGGTTTGTAAAGTTGAAGAAAGCTTTGTATTGACTTAAACAAGCACCAAGAGCATGGTATGCAAGACTAGACAGTTATCTACTTTGTCTTGGTTTCAAAAAAGGTAATGCAAACATCAATTTATACTTAAGAACTAGTGAACAGGGAATTCTAATCATAGAATTTTTTGTTGATGATATCATTTTTGGAGGAAATGATGTAATGAGTAAAAGGTTCTCTAAAGAGATGGAAAATGAAGTTGAAATGTCAATGATTAGTGAGATGAAATTTTTTCTTGGATTGCAAATTAATCAAAACAAGAGTGGTATTTTCATTTCTCAGCCCAAGTATCTTAAGGAAATTTTGAAGAAATTTGGAATGGAAGATTGTAAACCTATTGGGACACCCATGGTGACTGGTCACAAACTTACTAATAATGATGAGACATAGAGTGTTTTTTAGACAACATATAGATCAATAATTGAAGGTCTGCAATATCTAACTCACACCAGACCAGATATTGACAATGCAGTTGGAATTGTGGCAAGATATCAAGTAAATCCTAAAGAGACAAACCTTGCTATTATGAAAAGAATTTTCAGATACTTGAAAGGAATAATAGAGTATGGGTTATGGGTATGAAAAATTAGATGATTTTATCTTACATACATAGATTGATGTTGATTGGGCAAGTAGTGTGGATGATAGAAAGAGTACAAGTGGGGAAGCATTTTTCCTTGGAAAAAGGTTGTTTCATGGTTAAGTAAGAAGAAGGATTGTATAGCTCAATCTACTATTCAATCTAAGTATATTGCTATTGCTATAAAATGTACATAGATTGTTTGGATGAAACAAATGTTGAAGGACATTAGAATACTTTTTGAAGAGCCAATTGTTATCCATTGTGATAACACAAGCACTGTGTGAACATGTTGAAGAATCCAGTAATGCATTCAAAGACTAAACATATTTTGATTAAGTTTCATTTCTTGAGGGACAAGGTAGCAGAGAAAGAGATCGGATTGGAGCATGTCAGCGCAAAGGAACATATAGCAGATATATTTAAAAAACCTTTGCCAAAGGATGCCTTTGATTATCTTAGAGGTATGCTTGGGGTACGATCCCCTCCTTGAGAGAACTAAATTGATGCAGGAATGCATCAGTCCATTAGATTTCAAAGCTATATCATTTTCTAGACTTAATGTATGGATCTACTCCTCAGAGCAAGTGATCGCAGGAACATTATAGAACATATTTGGGTGATTTTGCACCTGGTTATTATAGGCATGAAGATTTGAAAAAGATAAACCTTGCACAAGAAAGAAGAAGAGTTATGGAACCCTATTCCATTATTGTCAAAGGGGGAGAGATTCTATGAGAAAATACCTACTGTTCAGGGAGAGTTGTGTTGAGGATATTGAGAAGATTGTATTGAGAGCTATGTTGAGGATATTGAGAAGATTATATTGAGAGAGTACTTTTGGGTTGATGGATTTTACCATAAGTTGACATCAATGCCAAAGAGGGATATTGTTGGAATTGGTTCCTGATGATGTTGTGTCATGCCCAAAACTAGGGCAAAACACACACACAATTTTTTTTCTTAAAACACTTAAGTACGTACAACTAAAAATGGTTGAGTTGAAAAGGTGATAGCATGGTAGAGTTAACCTTCAAGTTACAAGGTATATACGCAGATTGAATTAGGGTCATGCCACAAACAGATGCAGAGTTGGAGCATCAACTTGTTCCATGGGTTATATGAACACTTATCTCAGGTTGATCTAACTCTAATTCCATGTTTAACTACACTTAGTATCATGATGGTAGTTAGTTGTTATGAACATATGTTGAATTAGGTTGACCTAATTCTTGCTTAACTCTTAACCTAAATCACAACTTAATCCATTCAAATCTAGTTCTAGTTTTCTATCAACATTCACTACTAGCTCAAAACCTCGTCTAATTAATATTCTACTCCCTTTTTAAACAAACATACGTGAAACATTTATCATTTGACATGATTAAAATTTAATAACAATTTCACTAAACCAAACAACTATTAACTAAAATCTAATAGCTAAAATCAAATCTGATTTCCTAACCTACCTTTATCATTTCTAATTAAATTCTTCTCCTTTTATGAAAACACATGCAATCCTAATTCATCAATCCCCTAACAAAACAACTTTAAATTAACCTTTAATGAGACAATTAAATTATCCTCTAATAGAAAATTTAAATTAACTTCTAATTGAAATTTAACTTAACCCCTAACCCCTTGAACACAAGAGTAACATATTCTTTTTTATCATAATAAAATTTAAATTAACATTAACTATACATTTGAATTGGTTGAGTAAATCTACATCTCTAATAGGCTAATCAAAACTTTAGGCCAAAATCCCTATGAAATTAGTTCACAAATTTCACAATTTTAAAATAACCTAAACAACTAATGTTAAGGATCCATTAGAATGATTAATTATTATTTTAATAAGTTGATCCAATACAAATTAAAGTTGATCATGTTAATAAATCCATTCATCTTTCATAACACAAAAGTTATTAATCTACTAATTAAAGCTACATCATTGAATCAATTTATATATGTATAAAATGCTACACAATAAGAGTTAAAACAATAAAGAAATAGATAATTATTAACTAACTTAAACTATCTACTAACTGCCTACTAATCCATTAGTTTATTAATCTACTAACTTATTTATCTATTATTTCCACCACCACAAAGTCCAATATGCATAGCGGGGGTTGAATTCCTATTGGGAGGAGTGCTGGCCTAAAAGACTTGGTTTGGGGGCCCACCACCTAACTTACCCCATCCCAAACAAGATAGCTTGCATGCCCTGGACAAGACAACACGGAGGTCACACGGTTTTTAAGTATGGAGGCCCCTTTGAAGAAGGCAAGCACATGATGAAGAGTGAGGAGGGAGTTGACCTTGGGGAAAAGGTTTATGACCTTAAAGGGATGATGACAGCAAGGGAGGTGGGTGCATGGACCAATTAGTGCATCCCCTTAACAAAATTATTTAATTTCCAAAATTTGCATAGTCCTACACCCAAGCAAAGAGGTAAAGAGGTGAGTAGTATGGTAAAGGTGGGGCCCAGGGAAATGGGTAAAAGTGCAAGCTGAGATTAATTAGAATTTAGGATTTAATTTCAAGGTTATGCTAGTGGGTTTAGGAGACTAAATTAATTATAGAGAGAGAATATTGAGAAACAAATATTCTCTATGATAAGGAGAATTAATTTCTTTTTCCATACAAATTCCAGAGAGCATTTTTGCTCTAAATTTGGAAAGTGTCATGGGCCTTGTTTGGTTTAAGCTTTTCCATATTGATTTTCTTGGTTAAATCTTTGTAATAGATCATTGTATGCATTTGTATTGATTTATTTGAGCAATATAATAAGAGGACTAATAGTATTAGCTAATTTTTACATTGTCATACTAACTAGTTTGATTTGTTATTGTTATCAAGATTATTTCTTCTCAAGAATTGAGATTGAAATGGAGATTTTTAATGTAGAGATTTGAATCTATGGAGATGGAATGAAGGCTTTCAAAGGGAAAAATGGAGTGTTCTAATAGCTTGAAAACTTACATTTACATACATTATGGAGATTCTAATATTCACAAATCTTCAAGATTTTTATGATATGAAACTATTATATTGTCTTTCTCTTTCAATATTGGATATCCCTCTAACATGAATGGTTAACTTCTTTTTTTTTCTTTTAAGAAATAGAATGCAATATGCATGAACTAAAGAATACATCATTTACATTATGGTAATCTTACAAACTACAATTACACATCTTTAACATGGTAAATCTATACAATACATGGATGGTATGCACAACATTTCTTCCTTTAATAAATCATTACATAAAGAATGAGAGCTCTTCACATCTAGCTTAAAAAAGCTTCCAAAATTAACATTACAACAATCAACAAAGAAATAAATTTCAATACAAAAGAGTGACCATGCAACATTGAAGTTTCTTACACACAACTACCCCCAAATAGGGATTTTGTCCAAGCTTCTTTCACCATCATCTTGACTTCAAAACTTGCAAATTTTATAAGGGGAACCATGGGAAGCTCACCTCCCAACCAAGGCCTCAAGGAGACCACCCCCAAGCTTGGAGAACCAAGGCTAAACAAGATAACACATCCAAATTTTTACAACATCTCATATTCACAAAACAATAATAAACTCCCAACCAAGGTTTCACAAATGAGTTTTCCAAATCCATTGAAGTAGGGTGAAGGTGGGATTTTTCAAGGAGGAGAATTCCATTGCATTTTCAAATTTCTCAACAAGATTTTTTCCATGTCTCTCCAAGGCTACATTGACATTCCTTCCATATACACATTTGGTCATTTCTATACCAAATAAATATTTACAACATGGCTTCATGGAGCCCATACTCCATGAAATTATCCCTCTTCTCCAAGAGAAGAGACTCTCACTACAATGGAGAGCCCAACTAAGCCCTTCACCCAAGGCCACTTCTTCCCTTCCCAAAGGGTGAGTAATGCCTTAACTCCCATGAATAACACTCCCAATCCAAAAGAACAAGAATTGATACAAAATCCAAATGTATTCCCAACCCAACACATGACAACAAAATCTACATACAAGAACACTATGCAAGATTACATACATGAACACCATACAAGATTTCAGATTCATAAAACAATAACATATAATCTACTTGTAACAAAACAAGAAATACATGGCAATGGAGACCAACCTTCCAAATGTGTTATAGAAAAATGAATCTTGAAAAGAGCCCAAATCCTTTGCCTTCCTCTATCCAAACCCTAATTGTCTCTAAAATTAGAGAGTGGGTGAACACCAACTAAGTCTCCCCAAACCCTCTAAAAAGACCCCCAAAAGTGTACTCAAGACCTACCAATAATGAGATATGACTGTTAGAATGAGTTTAGAATAACTGAGAGGGGAGGGGTGAATTAGTTATCCTCAGGTCTAGATGTAGCAAATAAAACTTTTTTTACTTAAGATCTACTTGGCAGCAGTAGCATAAATCAACAACATTAATCATGCAGTACTGTCAATTGAAATTAGCTTGTAGTAACATAACAGTAAAGCAAACCATAAGTATTCACACAAGTTGACAGAAGTATTTAACATGGAAACCCAATATGGGAAAAACCACAAGTAACATGCTACCAAGTTTTCACTCTTCTGAAGTGATGCCCTGTGAGGATCCAACCCTGTGAAAGGTTACAATAACACACTGTTAGGTGTGACTTGGTTAAAGGATTTAATCACCCTGTCAGGAGTGGCCTTGTTAGAGGACTTAGAACATTCCAATTTGAATGTCACCTTGTTAGAGGATTTATACAAATGACTGTTAAGTCAACCTTGTTAAAGGATTTAACTGATACAATGGTAAGAAAGTAATCAGCGGTTTGTGATCTGGTACATACAACTTACTTTGTAATTCAGATCCAATTACAGCTCTGATGTTAGCTTACTAAGTAGCTTGCATTGTCATTTCAACCTTCGGATCTGCTTGGAATTCATCAAGCAATCACACATGCAACACTCTACTTCTGCCTTTTGCCTTCTCTGCTAGATCATGCCAAACAGTAAATCAACTATGCAAGCCTTTTTTGCATCCACATTTATTCATCCATACTTGCACACATAATGAATAACCCCTGAGGTTATCATATATCTCTTGTCTAGGTCAGATAAATCTTTTTCTGCTTAAACAAGATTGTAGATCTTAGGTTAGGTCAGATCCAAAAGATCATTCCATCTTTGCATTATATTTAATTCTCCAAAGTAGTCTCTAATTAAATCTTGAAACAATGCATTAATTATGGTTACCCATACATTAAATTATGTGGATCAATCTTTAATTAAAATTACATATCCCAATAAAATCAACTAAGTCGGCCAGAGATCTTAAATCTCATCATTAATCAAACTTTTGTAAGTCGGCCTTCATTACTATTTTCACTCGGCAATTTCAATGGTGCTCAAAATTGAGGAACTTTTTTCTCGTCACAAGCAGCTTTTATCATCATAAGCAACTTTACTTGGCACAAGCCAAACTTGCTCGGCACAGAACAACCAGAAAAACTATCTTTGAAAGATAAACAACTAATTACTTTGCCAGAGTGCCAACTGATCAAATACCCTTTGAATTGCCTTAACTCAACCATTCACTTGGTCTTCTTGTTAAATGTTCTTCATCAACAATAGATATGGTGCTCAAACAGATAACAATAGTCTCACCAATTAAGGTTTGACATCAATGACAAAAATAATAATTGCTTGCATTGTCACTTTCCAACAATCTCCCTCTTTGGCATTGATGGCAACACAAAATATAAAAACAATGATTTAACGAACATAGTTACCAACCAATCCAAAAATTCACCTGTGTTCCTTGATATGAACAAAAAAAAAAATTTAATATCTTTAGCTTCATTCCTCTTTATCTGTAAAACATTTCTCCCTCTGTGTCTGTAATCACACTATAATCATTTGTGTCTAATCATCTGTAGACTCCCTCTAAGTAGATAATCACTTCAATATTTTCAATAGTAACTTTTGCCTCTTATGTAATCTTTCTCTCTTTGTAATCTCTCTTTCTTGGCAATCTCTTCCTTCACTTCTTCCTCTTTATAGGTAATCTCTCCCTCTTTGACAACAATGCCAAAGATGTCAATATCTTTATCATGTAGATCTTCAATATCATGCTGATCTTGTCATCTTCAGTATGACTATTTTTTTTTCTTTTTTGTCCTTGTTCATCTTCAAAACTTTAGCCAGCATTCTAAAGTGTGACTTACTGTGCGTCAATGTGTCAGATTTTCTGAATAAAATATTTGATGCAACAGTACCATACAGAACTTAATTAGCCTCTGTTAGGGGAATCACCCCTAATTTACCTCGTAGATACTCATGAGTATCCTTGGGTAGTGCTTTTGTGAATATGTTTGCTAATTTTTCTTTAGTGTTTACATAATCCAATCTCACTTCTTTACTCTGAACTAGCTCCCTCAAGTAATGATACTTGATAGCTATGTGCTTTGTCTTTGAGTGCATCACAAGATTTTTATAAATATTAATAGCACTTGTGTTATCACAATATATGACAACTCGATCAGTGATTTCTTCATTCATACCTTTCAGTAGTATCTTTAACCAAACAATGTTAGAATAGTTAACTGCTTCTACCACATACTCGGCTTCAGCTATAGATTTTGAGGTGCAGTTTTGTTTCTTGCTTGTCCAGGAGATCAATCTCTTTCCTAAAAGAAATGCTCCACCAGTAGTGTTTTTCCTGCCATCAACTTTTCCAGCCTAGTCAGAATCAGTGTAAACTCTGAGTTAAAATTTGTCATTCTTTTTTTAGTATAGACCATAGTCCTTAGTTCCTTTCAGATATCTCAGAATCCTTTTGACTATCATCATGTGAGTTTCCTTAGGATTAGCATAAAATCTTGCTACAATCCCAACTGTTAAAGCAATATCAGGTCTGCTGTGAACAACATATTGTAGTTTTCCAATCATTGACCTGTAGAGTGTTTGGTTCACTTCTTTTGTGTCATCATAGTTTGTCAGCTTTTGTCCAGTAGCCATGGGTGTACTCACTGGTTTGGACTCTTCCATTCCAAAAAATTTCAATATCTCTTTGATATATTTAGATTGAGTGATATAGATACCATTCTTCATTTGATAAATTTGTAAGCCAACAAAGAATTTTATTTCACCAAACATAGACATCTCAAACTTTGTTTGCATCTCTGTTGCAAATTTTTGACATAACACATCTTTTCCACTAAATATGATGTCGTCTACAAAATTTTTTGCTAATAATGTACCTTTTCTTTTCTCTGTCTTCAAGTACAGGTTGTTGATGTCATTGGTTCTTGCAAGTCCAATCTTGATCAGATAATTATGCAATCTTTCATATCATGCTCTTGGTGCTTGCTTCAATCCATATAATTCTTTGTGCAATCTAAAAACCATATTCCTATTGTTTGGGTCTACAAAGCCATCAGCTTGCTTAATATATTCTTCTTTTAAGATTCCATTGAGAAATGCAGATTTCACATCCATCTGATAAAATTTGAATCCTTTTTAGGCTGCATATGCAAGTAAGGTTCTGACACCTTCCAATCTTGCAACTGGGGAAAAGGTTTCACCGTAGTCAATTCCTTCCTCTTGTGCATAACCCTTGCATACCAGTCTAGCTTTGTTTCTTGTCACTTCTCCATGTTCATTTAGTTTGTTCCTGAATACCCACTTTGTGCCAATTACAT
>MU227287.1:1135023-1152726 GCA_018584345.1 Thuja plicata
GCATTCAGGCCATCCTGCGATCACACACACACTTTGCAATTATCAACATCTCGACGCTTCTCAAGTCATAGACGCTGCCCAGCCAATACTGAGCATCAAGAACAACGTTTCAGAAGGAGTAGAGAGAAACAATAGAAGCTTCAAGCTTCGAAGGGTTTTCATTCATTTGTCTTCCTTTTCATTGTTTGTACATTTTATTGCTTACGTTTCGATTATTCGTTTAGTAGTTATTGCGTAATAGATTTGCATTCAATTGTGAACCTTGGCTACTAACCCCTGCCCTTGGAAAGCTGTGGAAAACCGGAGAGAGAGGCGTACACTATTAAGCAGTAATCTCATAATGACTCAACATGACCAAGAGACACTAGGTAATTGGCTAACTACCTATTGAACATCAACCATGAGATGGAGTATGAGATAGAAAATATTACAAACTTATACTGATGAATAATTAATGGATTTTAAGATGTTTGAATTTAGGAAAACACAACCAATGTGCAACTAGATATGCAATAAAACAAAACTTATAAGCTTCATATCAGTACTTTATCCATTTGGTCAATACTCTGACTAAGATACAATATACTGAAATTAATGTTTGTCAACAACTTCAAATCATAATACCACCACCCAAAAATATATACTACTAACAGAATCCTTGCAGTGTGTCATATAAATCTATGCATAAATCAGAGCCTAATTTAATCTGATCCTAGATCACAACTCTCAAATAAGTACATAAACACAGAAAACTCATATGCACATAACACAAGAGAGAGTAGAATTTGGATCTTTGTATTATATTCAGAAAAACTTATTTCAGTATACAAAAATACTCAGAGATAACCTGCAAAAGATCTCTTAACTATTTATTTCTCACTTCTTACAATATCTAGTACAAATCATACTATCTTTCCCCTCTTGGCTGAAATTGTTTATAAAATGGTTTACATTCCAAATTTTTCTAGGCCTTTCCAATGATCTTGGGAATCCTTTTATAGATTAGGATTGCAACAAGCTTCAGATCAATTGGAATAAGGACAAAATGGCTAATGGAGTGATAACCACTCTTGTTACAATAGATATTTGGCACATTTTGTCTTTTGACCACTTTGTACTTGCATTTGCTTCAAATTTGTTTGATGTGAGCCATCTGGAGTTTGTTGACCTTGATGTTGTTGATGTAGGATCCTTACTCTCAACTATATCAACCATTGTGTTGGGCTTCTTCGTCCATCTGCATCTTGTCATCTTCACTTGGATCAACAATTGTGTACCTATCCTTCCAAGAAGTGTACACTGCATCACTTGGCCAGTTAAAACCAAGGATTTCATCTTTCTTGCTGATGATCTCACCCCAGCTGGCACTTTCCTTCTTAACTTCTCCCTTCCAAAACTCAAAAAATTCCCTGGCTTTGTTAATGATGCTTATAGTTTGAACAAACAAATTGTGCCCTCCAAGGTAATGATGCTATGTGTCTAGGCATTTATTTTTTCTTTTATTTGTCTTAACCATAGCGCCTCATTCTTTAGATCATTATCTTTCTTAAACATGTTGGGGTACATTTCATACCTATCCTTTGAAAATTCTCTCCTCAAGGTTTCTACTTTTATGATGAGGATATTCCTTTTGATGTCCAAGTCCGCCATTAGCTTTAGACACTTGTGAGTTCTAGTCAAAACAATATCAATATTATTCTCCTCTTTGGACATGGAATAGAAATATTTCACCTCAGCCCCTTTTCCTTTACAGGTGTCCATGACCAAACCCCATTGATCTTTGTCTACATCATATTCATTGATAATGTTAAAAACCCTTTTTCCCAACAAATAAAGATCAACAAGATTTACCTCTTTAGCACATCTCAAGAGGCTAGAGTATATTTTGTCAGTGTGCCTCTATTTTACCCACTCTTCTTCTTCTTTGTATGTCAAATATTCTTCAAGATATTTTTTAGAAGTTTCTTCTAGCCTCTTCATTTCAACCAATAATCTATCTCTTTCCATCTCCACATCTGCTAGAGTAACAAGGCTTGACGGCATAAGAGAAGGAGGATAAGTGACATATGGGCTGGATGATGAAGGTTGGTAAGGTTCTTGAAAAATCATCATCTGAGGGATAGAACTTTCTAATTTCTTACCTTCCAGTTCAACAATAATTTTAGCATGTTCAATAGTCTTCATCTTCTCTTCATTATAGGCACCCAAAACTCTCTCAAATTTTTCACTTAGGCTCTTAAGTTCATCTTCTAATTTCTGGGCTACACTTACACTAAATTTAGCAGATTCTAAAGTTATACCCGTAGCTTCAACAACCCCTATTTCTACAATTCTCCTTACGAAAAGGCTACCTAAATACTCAGCCTGAGTATCTCCATCAGTTATCTTGGGGTTTCTTTTTCTCAATTGCCACGTAACCAGGGCTGCATGATCTTTACTGAAATTTATACCCTTTGAATCTTGCTATACTTTTGCTTTTGTGATATGAACTATTTCTTTTTCCTTCCTGATGGCATCAAAAATAATAGCATCAACTATGTCCCATTCAGGGAGTATCAATACTCCTTCCCTCTTGACTATCTCTCTACCTTCTTCAGGAGTTATCTTTTCAAATCTAGATAACATCTCCTATTTTATTTCACTTTCAAATTCCTCTTTGCCTTTGGCAGGTTGTTCCTCTTGCTTTTTTTGGCATCTATTCTTGAATTCATCAATATGAATTCTCCATAAGAATTGCAAAAATGCCCTCTCTTTAACAAAGTTGTCATTAGAAAGGAATTTCTTACTTTCCTCTTGTGTCAATAGATCTAGCTCCTTGCCAGCAAATTCTGCTACTGTCAGATCCAATTGAGCATGTTTTGGCTCTTTAGGCACTCCTTCCTGCAATTCATCAACTGTAACATAGATATGCCCAGTGTTTCCCATTTGCACTAATTGCTAAGCTATAGCTTGTTCATCCATGTGCATTGGGGATTGGGAGGGAAAATAGACTTGTTCATGTTGTTGTTGTTGTCCCTCTTCTACATTTTGCCTCTTGGGAGATGGAAAACTTTGTGCACTAGGCTACAGTGTCCTCTTTCCTTTAGGATCACTATTTTTTCCACTTGTGGGTAAAATTGTGCTATATCCCCTCTGTTTGTACACTACACACTCTCCTCATGAGATATTTCTAACAGGGAAGGCTTTACCCAAAATTGCTTTAGCCTTCTCAGGCTCTTTTTGCAATATGTTATCTCTTTTTTGGCTCAAAGCCTGCATAATTTCTTCAAACATATCCATTAGTGACTCAATCTTCTTGGCCCAAGGCTAGAAATCCTTTAAAGGATCATATGTCTCATCAAAACGGTGAATAAAATCAAGGATTTTCTTGTAATCCAACCATTTTTCTTTCTTTATTTCTTGGTTAATTAAGTCAAATTCATTTCTGATTATGTCTTCTAGAAAGTTGAATTGATGATTCAATACTACACACTTTGTCTTTTCCTTGAACATGTCTTTAATAAATCCCTCAGGGTTAGCACACCTGGATACTGATGTGGTCAGATTGTAGGGTTTCAAAAAATCATGCAAGTGTTTCCATCCTCCCTTGGTGATGATAAACTGGTGAGCTATAGTGATTATAGGAAAAATTGTTCCCTTTCCTCTTCCAGTCAGGGCATCTTCTTGCAAACTTCCAATCTGTCTTAGGACCTCTGCCAATCCTATCTTAAGGGGCACTCTGTAGGGTAATATGTTTGGCACTCCCCTAAAACCATAGACCCTGAATATAGTTGATACTGGATAAGGGATAACATCACCCCAGTTATTTAATATATTAAGCTCTTGGTCAAATTCCTTTGGCCTCAAGAATTTTGATAATGCTACAGGAATCCTAGGGTCCTCTTTCAACAATAATGTCCTGAGTCTGGCAGCAAAATACCTGTCAAAAATTTATGTAGCTGGCCTCTTTATTGTCCCAGGTCATGTCTGCATTCCACAATTGTACATCCATGATTTCATTATCCTTAAATCTAGTCAGCTCCATCTCCTTCTCAAAATAATCTACCCACTTATACAGGAACACATGCATCAACAATGAATACCATGCAAAAGGTCTGGACACCTATCAGCCCTTCATGAATCAAGTCTACAATATATGGGGAAAAATAAAAAATTATTGCTAGATGGGGATGCAAAATCTCAACCATCATTAGCATATGATGGATAGGCATCTCAATTTGCTCATCATCTCCACATATTTGACAAAGAGCCCTATAAACTGATTTGGCTTTCAAAGTGAAATAATCAAGTTTGAAAGATTCTTTTGTGTTAGGCCCTACCAGAACTAAGTCCCCAACTGTGCCAAAATATTGCTTGAGGGGCCCTTCTCTGAAGTATTTCCTCTGGGCTTGGTAAACTTCTTTTAATTGAACAAAATCAATCTTATCCATGGAAGTGTTTGGATCATTTAGACTGAATACCTCCTTGATCTCTTGTGCAGTCACTTTAATAAGAACTTGCCCATTTTTGTCCCTGACTACTCTGGATATGCTGTCATAATTCCTAGCTATACGTGTAAGCATGTCCATATCCATAAAAATACCAGGCACTACCAACTTGCCTACGTCAAACTACCATACATTATTGTGTGGGGGATTAGCATTTCTTTGACCAAAGAGCACCTTAAATAAGGCCCAACCAGTCATACCTATTTTTGCATCCCTAACAGACTGAACCAAATCATATAACCCTTCAGTGATTTTTCAGGCGCGGATCCTTGGGGACTAATTCTTTTTTTTTTGAGGCATCATTAGTCGACATGGTTAATTGTTGCAATAAATCATCACAGACATTCATATCCTTGTAATTAACCTTCCCAGAGAATTCTCTTCTGGGCGGCATTGTAAATCTTAAGTTTGATAGTCTAATAATGAATAAAAACTTTCTCTTTCTACACACCCTACTAATTCCCTCAAAATTCTTACAACCTAGAATTATCGGTACCAGAAGATTATCAGTTCCGCAAGAATCTTTGAAAATCTGACCTTATTCACCATAATTTCACTCCGCTCTGCAACTAATGTTAATTATGCAAAATGCTTTTAGTGATCAAAAAGCTAGAAATCACATCATCTTAAACATTAAACTTTAACTAGGAATAAAGCACATGTTCTCCATTACTCCTTCGAGTTCAATGCTTGGCGTGCAACTGTTGAAATTTGATATTTCTATATTTTAAAATAGAACCATCAAGTCTATTAACCTTTAACCATATCAGATGGTCAATAGAGAATCTTCCTCAACGTTCATCTCCCCAGACACATGGCAGCATGCCGCATTCCCTTGATGAATAAAGATCAGATACTTTATACTTAAGGCTTTGTGCCAGCCGTCAAATCTTCTTAATCTGTAGTAACTTTAAACGCCTTTACAACTTGCAGCTTTGATCCTATAGGGACACATGAAGGCATGGTGCAATGCCTTATTGATTAAAACAACATCACCTTTGATCTATGGCTTTGCGCCAGCCATTAGATCTTTATCAACTTAATTGGTCTTTACTCATCCTTCCTATGGCCCACAGCTTTGATCTCTTGGGACACGTGGCGAGATGTCGCAATGCCTTGATGATTAAAATCATCGCTTATTTCATTAGAGGCTTTACGCCAACTGTTAGATCTTGTTGAAGATGCTATGCATTTATTCAGAACTTTAATCATCCATCAGACCCACTAGACTCTACGTGTCAGCACGACGCTATCCCTCGATGACTATTATATGCGCATCTTTACCATAAGCCTTTGTGCCAACCATTGGATCAATTCTGACATGCTGACACTTTATCTTCATCTTCTCATTCACATCTAGACCCACTAAAGACATGCGTCATCATGACGCTATCCCTCAAAGAGTAACTTGACAACATCTTTGTCATGAGCTTTTGCGCCAGTCGTTAGATTAGATCTAACTTGTCCTCCATTTAACCTTTCCTTTTTTATGACACTCTAGCCCACCTATGACACATGTCAGAGTGGCACTTTCCCTCAACGTTATTCATCATTCATCTTTCATCTACGGACAAAGTGTGAGCCCTCAAATCAAATTTGATCTACGGTGAGTAACAATTTTCTTTACAATCTGTGACTTAATCTTACAGGGACACGTGGCTGAATGACACGTTCCCTTGATAGTTAAAATTCATTCATCTTCATTATGAGGGAAAGTGACAACTGTTAGATTAAACAAGACTTGCATGACATATAATGAATTTTTATTGAGACATTCGCGAACTTTGGACTTAGGGGATAAAACAAGATCGCAGGGTTAGGACACCAACAACTTAATGAACATGACATTTTAAAAAGAACCCATTTGAGACATGACCTTAAGTGATAAAAGTAACATGAAATTAGAAACCTTTTCAATGCTTAAGGTTTTACGACCAAAATCTATGCTATGAAATGTGAAACAGCGGTTTTCTCAAGTAATCTTCACAAGACATTTTGCAAAAAAAGACCAAGGATTACTTATTTGAAATTTTTTTGATAGATCTAATAGTGGCTCTTTCTGGGGATGAATACCTCCTATAGGTTTTCCGTGAATTCAAAATCTTGGGGGGAGCAGGCCAACCTACGGGAAAACAAAACTACCACACAATAAGAAAACAAGCTAAACTAAGACAGAAGGAAACACACTTGCACAAACATGCTATGTATACAATCCTAATGTTCATGGATAATCAGACTTTATGAGAAGTATAACTTCAAGAACTATCCATGAACTGGTAGTTCTAAAATATTTCCAACAAGTTCTTTCAATAAATATGAATTTTTCCCATACCTCTCATGGACAATATAGGGTCCCAGCCAAATTGGTTCGAATTTCCCATGCTTCCCTTTATCTTCCAACCTAGAATTCTACATGAGAACATAATCTCCCACATCAAATTTTCTTGAGACTGCCTTCTTGTCATACAAGTTCTTCACCTGCAATTGAAGTTTTGCATTCTTCACAGAGGCTTCCCTCCTGGCTTCATCTAATTCCACCAAATAATCAATTCTCAATTGCATGTCAGTATCAATATCATCATCATAAGTCTGAACAAACTTGTACATTTGCATCAAAAAATTTTGGGTCAATCTTGCTTGAATTCCATAAACTAAATCAAAAAGTGCACATCCAATAGCCCTTTTTGATGTCACCCTGTCTGCCCATACAACCAATGTTAACTTTGAATCCTAGGCCTTCTTGTTTGTATCCAGAACTCTTTTAATAATCTTGAGGAGGCTCATATATGTGGATTTAGCTTGGTCATTCCCTTGTGGATGATAGGGTGCAGAGTAAGAGGTATGAATACCATATTCAACACAAAAATTAACATATTCCTCAGACTTAAAATACATGGCATTATCTGAGATTATCTTCTCTAGGAACCCAAATCTAGTAATTATGTTCTTCAGTAAAAAATCAATTACTACTTTACTTGTAGCTTTCTTAGTGGGAATTGCTTCCACCCACTTAGTAAAGTAGTTTGTAGCTACAATAATCAATGAATGTCCTCCACTAGACTGTGTAGCTATCTCTCCTATTAACTTAATACCCCATTGCTGAAAAGGGGCTTGAACTTCAACTGGTGTGAGGGGTACATTACTTGAGAACTTTAGCTTACCAAAGAGACATTTGAAGGCATCACATCTTTTAACTAATTGATAAGAATCCTTAAAAATAGTTGGCCACCAGAACCCTGCTCTCAAAATTTTATGTGCAGTAGTCTTGGCCATGTAATGGCCACGACACACTCCATTATGCATCTCTTGCAGGATCCTGCTTGCTTGTTCCTTATCAACACATTTCAATAAAATTCCTTCAGGGCTCCTCCACCACAACTCATCTCTGATCAGGGCAAAATGGATGGCTTACAATTTTAATTTTCTTTTTTTATTCTCATCCATGCCCCGTGGACAATTCATCCTTTGTAAATAATAAATAATGTTAGTGTACCAGTCACAATGATCAAGGTTACAAATGAAAGGTCTCTACTCTTCCTCTGGGGTATTAATGTGATTAGCATCCAAATTTTCACTAGCCATCAATTTGGTTAAACCCATCCCCCTAACCAGCTTTGTAATTTGAATTTTTATATTGAACTCTTGAATCCTATTTATCCATATGCATCTCTTTCCTGACACCTCTTGTTGAGTAAAGATGTCCTTAACTACTGCCGAAGGGACATAAGCCACTACAATGGCACCTATTAAATAACCCCTAAAAGCTTTAACAACCTTTACTAATGCATAGGCCTTCTTCTCGGTTATATCATACTTGAGCTCTGCAGCCTGCAATGATTTGCTAAAAAAGGCAATAGGTTTCTCAAACCCTTCTTCATTTTTCTGTAAAAACAAAACAACAATAGTGTGACAAGATGCAAATGAAAAAATATTCATGGGTTTTGAATAATCAAGAGTTCTTAAGACAGGGGCATCCTTAATAGCTTGCTTAATCTCTTGAAAATATTTGGTGGCCTCCGCATCCCATTCCATTTTAGCATCTTTCTTTAACATTTTTGAAATTGGTCTACTTTTTTCAACAAAGTTAGTTACAAACCTTCTGAGAAAATTTACCTGTCTGAAGAATGACTGAATTCCCTTGATATTTCTTAGGATGGGCACTCTATCAATAGTAGCTACCCTATCTAGGTCAATTCTAACCCATTCTTTTGAAACAATGTGACCTAATAACTTACCTTATGTCACCCCAAAGATGCACTTCTTGAGATTGAGAGAAATCCCAAATTCTAAGCCTCTTTCAAAAAAAATTCCAAGTGTTCATAATGTTGCTCTTCCTTTTTTGAATAAGCTGTGAGATCATCCTGATAGACCTCAAGAAACTTTTGCAAGTCTGAAAATGCAACATCCATGGCCCTTTGAAAAGTATCCCTAGCATTCATCAAACCAAAAGGCATCCTCACATACACATATGTTCCCCATGGCGTGGTGAAAGCAGTCTTGAACTGCTCTGATTCTTTGACCATAATCTGGTTATACCCAGAGAATCCATCCATCATGGACATAATTTCACATCTAGTGACCCTCTGCGGCATATTCTCCATGTTAGGGAGAGCATAATTGTCTTTTAAGGAATACATGTTCAAGTTCCTGAAATCCACACACAGCCTGATGTCCCCATTCTTCCTTCCAACAAGGACCAGATTAGAGACCCAGGAAGAATGCCTAATGGGCTTGATTATCCCAGCATCTTTCATCTTTTTCAATTCCTATTCCATCTTAGGCCTAAGGGTAGGATTTATGGGTCTCTGCTTTTTCCTAAAGGGCTTGGCATCTTCCTTCAATGAAATTTCATGTTGAAACAACTCCTCATTATATGCCTTTAGGTCATCATATGTCCAAGCAAAGACCTTTTTGTATTTCCTTAAAAGATCAGTCAAATACTTCTTCACCTTGGGTGATATTTTCTTTCCAATAAATAAATTCTTAGGAACTTCTTATGTTCCCACATTGACCTCCTCCAAATCTTCATATCTATTTACACATGTAACAGAATAAGGTTTGTCCTTACTATCAAAGGCCCTCTCCAAAACAACTAGTCCTTTTGGGACATTATTTGACTTTAGATGCAATATCTCCTTTCCCACGACAGTATCTTTTACATCAATGTTTTTCACGTACTTTGTGAAATCTATCTCTTTATTATCAAGACCTACCTCACAATACAAAAATCTAAGAATGTCTACATCATCATCAAACACTTGCCAGCTATCAACATTGTTAGGTATTGAAGGCCTAGTTTGAACCTCTATCTCATAAATTCCAGCAAAGGTAATGTCTTCTGGCATTAGGGAAATATTAGCTATTAGGTATGCTATTCTATTTTGGCTTCTATCCATACAATAAATACCGAATGCATCAAAAAAATTTATCTCATCCCATACTGCATTTCGGTACTGCTTCAATCTATGGTTCTTTGATGCATATTTAGATCTGATCTGAGATACCACTAGCTCAGAATCTCCAATAACCCTGATGCATTTGATTCCATGTCTTGTAGCTAGTCTCAGACCTATCAACAGAGCCTCATATTCTACTACATTATTTGTACAATTAAACAAAAGAGAAAATGAAAATTTGAAGGTTTTTCCAGAGGGTGATATCAACAAAACTCCAGCACCAGCCCCCTCCTTAGAACTAGCACCATCAAAATACATGATTCATAAGTTAGATTGTTCAGATAAATTATTTACATCTTCTTACAACAATGCAGGTTGTGATCCTTTTACAGTTTAACTTTCCTGCACCTGAAATGACCCCATTTCAGTATCCAAGAAATAATTTATGTTATTATCATCTTGTTCCTCAATCATAGAGGTGTTCTAGTTTCCCTTGATACTTTGATGTTTTCACCATTTATGTTGAAAGTGGAAAATGATAAATCACATTGGATACTCCCCCCATAGATGCACTCCATTTTCTTGACAATAACATTCCATATTGGGTGGGAACGTCTACAACTAATACACTCATAGTCAGCACTTTATCAGGGAAATTTGCCAATTTGTAAGGCAAAGCCTTAATAGTACCTATGACAGGCACCTCTCTGGAATCCATAGCTTGGAATCTCCCATGTGGGGTGTCTACCTTTAGCCCATAGACCTCATGACTTTTGAAAGCATAATAGTATTGGATGCTCCAGAGTCAATCATGCAATTCATCAACATTTTTCCATTTATTAACAATGTTAGGAAAAAAGGATGGACTATTTCTGCAGTAGTGCTAACAATATTGGTATCTAAATAAATTTGTGGAATCTTTGATACCATTTCATCAGATTCCTTTCATGACTTATCCTTAGTTTCTGACACTTTCTTGTTTTGTTATGTAGTTTTGGTAGAGCTGACACTTTTCACCCATGTGAGAGTCTTTTTCTTGTGCTCCCCTATTCTCATCATTTCTAGTAGAGGCACTTTAACAGTTATCTGAGACAAAAGTTGTCCCATATCCATAGGGGTGTATGTCATATCAGAAATATCATATTTCTAATTTGTGCAATCAACATCTTCTGCTTGAGTAGCTAGTTTTGTTTCAATTCCCCTATGTGGTTTGTCCTCCTTCTTAGGATGAGGTACAAAACTCTCTAGTGTTTCATATTTTCCTTATACATATTTGGGCCAATAGGTTTGTTTCCCTTCTTGATCAAAATATTATTTGTACCCTCAACCTGTTTCTCCTTTTCCTATGGCCGTTTGGTACTATTTGGGGTATCCTTGATAAAGATACCAGCAGGTTTGCCATCTACATTTCCAACCGCTCTATTTCTTAAAACATAGTTACCCCTTGCTTGTGCAACCATATTAGCTATGATGTCAATTATCTCTTCATCAGATGGCCTTCTCAAAATAGGGGTCTCACCAAATCCTTCAACATTGCATCTCATATTATCAACTTCCCAATCCTGTATATCAGAATCATCAGGCTGATAACATGTTTCTTCATTAAATAGTAAGGAAGTCATAGCACAACCACTATTATCATACTCTTCCTCTTCTTCATCTTCCTCAGTGGCAGAAACTTTGGTAGCAATAACACAATATTCTGGGTTGTGTGGGGACTGACAAGGTACACACCAGGGGTTCTCACTGCACATATTTACAGAAGTCTTGTGCAGGGGGTTAGGAGTTTTTTCATCAGACTTATCCTTCTTTGGTTGGATAAAAGGATTTCCATCCTTCCATTAGGTATTATAAGGATAGTTCTGCATTTTAGGCTGTCTGTTGTAATTTCCATAGGAAGGCTTATCGTTATTTGGAACCCTACTATGACTACTCTCTCCAAGATTTAAGTTTTTTAGAGCATTCAAAATTATCTTAATGTTATCATCTTCCTTAGGTTTTGAACTCAAGGGTTTATCTAACTCTTTCTTATTATACCTGGTGGGTTTCCAATCTTCTCTCCTACCCACTTTCCCAGAAACTCTTCTATTTGTCTCAATGTTGACTGCTACCTTATATGCCTCCCTAATATTTATAGAGTTCTAATCTCTTAACAAATAACCCATTTTTGCATCAAAGGCATTAATATAGGTAGCGAGACATACCTTGTCATCTAATCTCATTACTTGTAGCAGCTTGTGGATTTCCCTCTGGAATTTGATGTTGAATTCCACCACTTCTTCATTAGGGTTCTTCTTTATGTTATTGAACTCATTGAGCATGAACCCTTCATTAGTCTTGTCCCCATACTGGTCCCTGAAAAATTCTTTCATCTCATCCATGGACCCAATGCACTCATGGGGTGATCCTCTAAACCAGTCCCTTGCATCCTTAGTTAGTGATTGCACAAACAATTTTATCATAACATCATCATGTGCAATTTCATAGTCATTAACCATATCCATAAAATGCTTAAGATGTTCTTCACATGTTATTACATTATTTCTACCAAATTTAGGAAGCTTATCCATAATATTCTTAGGAATTTCATTGGGATAACCTAGGATGCCAATAAAAATAAATTGTCTGTACCTTTCATTATAGACATGAGTTTTTTGAGACGAAGTGTTACCTTGAGCATTTGTGATGACATGTAACTGATTGAATGTTTGATAATGTTAAGTTGAAGATGATGCAAGACATTAAACCAGTTAATGGTTTGTATTGTCATTGATTTCAACTTGATATCATCTATACGGTCATGTACATAATGCTAAAGACTTCAGAGAATCAATGGAACACAGGTTATGCTTTCAACAATGCATAAAAGTCAAGTATTCACTAAGTGACAGACAACACCAACAGAGTGCACACCATAGGTAAAGATAGAGATAAAGTCACGGTGATGCCCAACAAGCAGAAGAAAGTGTTTCCCAACAAGCAAGATCCAATGATGCCCGGCAGATGGAAATCCCAAAGCTAACAAAAGTTACACTGATGGAATTGGAAATTGTCACCAACGATGAACTACAGAATTGACTAACAGAATAGAGAGATCAGAAAACAACAAAATATCTAGCTGGTAGAGCTTAAGGATAGACTTAACTGATTGTTTTATTTTTTTTATTTGACCATAGTTAAGCAATTGATTTATACAGTTGGCAAGAAGATAACTATGAGATAAATCAGGAGTTAAAGCCATAAATCAAATTGGCTAGATTTTTTTTCACGCCAAGAATCAAGAACCAAAAATTAAGGAATATCATGTCTATATAAGAGACAAGCATAATTCATTTCCGCAAGCAATCACATACATAGAAGGGGAGTGAATAGAAAGAAGATGGTGAAAAGAAACTGGTGAAGGATAAACTTCATACAGTCCTGATCAATCAAGCTAAGGGAGAGCTAAAGAATTCTGCAGACACCGACAAACAGTGAAGCACAGCATCACAAAGCAGAAAGTGTGGAGCACAAAGGAACTAAATTGATACATTGATCAAAGAGGTATTGTACATAAATATATCTAAAAATCTGCAATTCACAGTTGCATTAGAAACAGGTCATTGTGTTTCAGTTTAACCATTGAAGCATTAAGTCTCTTAACAGAGCAGGACTTAACAGTCTTCTATAATTGAGGTATATCCTAACAAATTACCAAAAAATTTGATTCATGATAGTAGCATTGGTCTTACCTAAAGCCTATTGACAGTCTAAGAAGGAGGCTGATTCAAAGATGGTAGTAAGATTAGCATAAATCCTATTGGCAGTTTAAGAAGGATGATTCAAGGATGGTAACGTAGATGCCAGATACTAAGTGACAACCTATGTATAAAACTCCTTTAACAAGGTCACACTTAACAGTGTGTTTGTAACCTTTAACAGGGTTGGCTCCGATCAGGGCTCACTTCAGAAGAGTGAAAATTTGGGGTACCGATCCCAGTGGTTTTTCCCTTTACAGGGTTTCCACATTAAAATCCATGTATTATGTGTGTATGGTTTACTACTTTATTGTTTTACATTTCACATATGCATTTCTGGATTGATTGGTATACTCTGCATATTTACTGAGCATCGATAAATAAGTTTGACTGCTTATCGATAATCAAGGAGAATAAGGAAAGACAAGGTAAACCGACAGACAGTTAATTATTTCAAAGTATTTCAAGGCATGCATCTTGTAGGGACTTAATAATCTGAGGTGTATTGATTGGTGTATTAAAGTTTAAAGGATGAATTTTTGAGGCCACTGATTCACCCCCCCCCCCCTCTCAATTATTACTAACAATTGGTATCAGAGCTTGTGTGCTTAGAAGGAAGGTTTCAAGACCTAAGTAAAGATAACAAGATGAACAGACAAGATGTGCCCAAGTTGAACAAAGACAACTTTGCTTCATGGCAAAGCGGGATAAGACTCCACTTATCAGGTATTGGCAATGATATTACTCAATACTTAAATACTAAATATGTGTTTCCTATAGGACCATTGATAGTAGATCAATTGAGAGTGAAGCATGAACATAACTGCATGGTTATAGAGCTTTCTTCCTCACTCTCTGATACTAAATTTGAAGATGTCAAAGACTGCAAAAATGCAAAGACAATGTGGGACAAACTAAAACTTGTGCATGGAGGTGATACAAATGTTCTGAGAGCCAAGGCAGAAAGCCTTAGAGGAAAGTTTGATGATCTCAGAATGAAAGAAGGTGAAAACATCACACAGTACAACACAAGAATAAAAGAAGTAGTCAATGCTATATGAGGCGTTGGAGGTACACTTGAAGAGGAGACAATGGTAAGTAAAATATTAAGAACCTTATTGTCTGTATATGCTATTAGAGTCTCTTATATTCAAGAAATGAGAGCAGTAGAAAACAATACAGTCACTCTTGATAGCCTAATTGGTAGACTAATTTCATTTGAGATGAATAACTTTGATAATAGTGTCTTACCAATTTTAGAGTCTACATTTAAGTCTTCTATGAAAATAAGAAAATCTAGTCAGAGACACTCATCTAGAAGAGACAGTGAAAGTGAAAGTGAAGAAGAAGATCTAGATAAAATAGAAGCACTCATGGCAAGAAGAATGCAAAGAGGCAAAAGTAATTACAAAGGCAAGTTACCACTTGTATGTTTTAATTGTAAAGAGATTGGACACTTTGCTGCAACATGTCCTAACAAAAGAAAAGATGACAAGTGATAACAGATCTTTTGAGAAGAAATCTGACAGAGGTGATAACAAAGATTACAGAGGTTACCGACGATCAAAAAGAAATGATACCCAAGCCTACAAGGGTAAAGGCAAGAAGGCTAGCTATCTAGCTGCTTGCAAAGATGAAGATACTAACATCGAACCGGATGATGACATCAAGATAGTATTTGTAGTTGTGAAGGATGATGACATTATTTTTCCATTATTATACTCAGTGAAAAACATTGACAAAGAATTACCGGTAGACAACAAGCATTACTGGTGAACCACAAGTAGTACCGGTGAAATGCAAGCATACCTGACAGAACAAAGATTTTTGAGAAAAATGCTAAGTATAAAAGTGACAAACATCACCGGTGACCACAAGCATCACCGGTGACCACAAGCATCATTGGAAACCACAAGCATTACAAGTGACACATTTTTAGAACTAACCCGACAGGAACAAAAAAGGCATACCCGACGACAAGTTCAAGAAAGGAACACTGACAACTAAGAAAACTGACCATCAGAACCGACAGACAGATAAAGAACCCGCAAATTGTGGATCTGATTTTTACATGATGGATAAAGCAATGTAATTCTATTTATAGAGTTTTATTTTGTTTTAAATCATAATTTGATGGTCATGCAAGCTTTATGTAAATTCTTTAAAGCATCCTAACAGATCAAAAGCATATCTAACTAAAGATCAAGGTCAAGTTGTATACCTTAGATCTAGAGTTAACTTACGATGCATGAATCAATAATTGAATCTAAATTAGTATAAATAGATGTTCATACTCAATTGTGAGTACATGAATTCTTTATTATTGATAGCGATGAAGAGAATCTAAGGAGAAGAAGGCACAATTCATGCAAAGATCAGAAACAGAGTACATGAGTTATCAAGAACACACAGAGGCTACCGACGAGTAGATAAAGGTATTATTCAATCATGTAAGGATGATTACTTAAATGTATGAAGCTTTATAGGATCTGTTATCAACAATTGAATATTGCACATATCATCATATCAAAGACTTATGTAGTTGCATTCTAACAAGTGCATCACATCTAAAATCCTTTTATAGAAGGTGGACTTAACCGTTCTTTCCAAATCTCTTAACAAAGTGCACACTTAACAGTGTTACTAAAGCTTCAAACGAAGTAGATCTTAATAGGTCTCCATTTTAATAATCCTAACAGGGTAGGTCATCAGAAGTGACCAATTGTAAGCCTTAACTGGCCCCTTCTTATCTACAGATAGTGAAGTTTTGTGGGTAACAATCCCCACCGCAATTTTTAATTCCTTAACAGGAGTTTTCTGCGATATCATATCTTGTGCCATGTGTTATCTATTTTCATGAATGTTTCTATTATGGTTACATACTAAAAAGAATGTATGATATGATTAAATATGCATAAAGAAAGATGAACAGTTAGATAAGATAAATTACAAACTGATGACTAAGGGTTAATGAGCTAACCAAGAAAAGTTTTAGAGGTATTGATTCACCCCTCCCCTCTCAGTACATCATCTCAATATAATTCCAACAAAGGATGATTCAGATGAAGATGAAAGGTATGAAGCGTATCATCTTAAAATGGAAGCACTTCCATTTTGATAGGCTTAACACCCTCATTTAGTATGATTGGCATATTAGATTTGCATATGTGCTTGATTATACATGTATAGATAAAGTTAGGGTTAGGATCTTGTGGATTCTCCTAGTTTTCTCTCTCCATGGCTCTTCTTTCTAGGTAGGATCTATGTATTGGTCCTCCTGTGCCTCATTCTACTCTCTCTCTCTTTGGTCCTCTATGCCTTCTTAAACACTATGGCACATTCCCCTACCTTTCTAGGTCCCCAGCTGATCTAGAAACCTTTCTACAACTTCTTGGTGACCTCCTTGAAATCTCAGGTCAGGGTCGAGGTCAACATAGACCTTTTCCAGCTTGGTGGAACCCATATCAACAAAGTGATTTGTATCTGTTCTTATATAGGGAAGTACCTATCTACAAATACCTACTTGTCTTTTATAGCTTATTTTCATCATCCTTGTCTTATCAGAGTGTTATCATGTATTTATTCACTTTCGTATGTCTTAAATGCTTAAAGATTTGCATTGTATAAGAATCTTTTTCTTAAAGTTTTTTTTCACTAGGGGATCTACGAGTTTGATTTTATGAATTTATTTCCTTAAAGACATAATGTAATTGCAATTAATCTTGAATGTGTTTCTGATTAGGTTTAAAGCCTTATGCGATGTTTTCATGTAAACCCTAATGCAATTAAAAGAAATTATGCGTGTCTTACCATCACATTATGAATTATTGATCTATGTTGATGATGAAAGTGGTCGAATAATAATCATGACCTAAGGAGTAGTATTTTATGTAGGAAATTATATCTTTTATTTAATGATATATTCTAATGTTGTGTTGTGTTGAAGAAAATGGATCCTGATTTACTTAACTCTCATGGATTTGAATATTTATCATTTTCAATGAAAAGATAATGTCATTATTTATGATCATGATTGTTATAATTTGATAAATAATGATAATGATAAAAGATGTTTCCTTTTCA
>MU227288.1:0-24517 GCA_018584345.1 Thuja plicata
ATATATATATATATATATATATATATATATATATATGTTCAATGGAGACTTCTTTAACTGTTAAACCACATTGCAAGTTGTCTCAAGTGGAGCCTTTACAACTTTTATCTTATATGTGTTGATATCCTGTAGTCTTTGGGTTGGTTTCATGGGAGCTTCTATAACATGGTTTGTTTGTTTTTTACTTTAAACCTCAAACATTTCATTTGAGTTGTTCTAATTGGTAGAGTTAGAGGAATCACTTTTCACATGAACCTCCTTTTGGAATGTGAATGATAGTTTTATTGGACCTATGAAATATTGGAAGTTAACACTTAATTGGTAAAAGCAATGTCATCATTGTCATCCATCGAAGAGAACAAAGTATGGTTGGGATAAATTTATGACTCTTTCTCTAGAGACCTACCTTGCATATGGGCTATTAGTATGGAATTTTCTATCACAAGGGAGGAATAATTGTAGACACTAGAATCAAGTGTCATCCCTTGGCTTCTCTATTCGACCACCTTTTTCTGCATATTTCCTCTTGGATATTTTTGAGTCATATGGGCATCATTATATGGAAAACACCACGCATTTAGGTCCTTAAAAAATTTATTCTGAGTGGCCACCAGGTCTTCATTAAGGTTATGAGGAATGAACTACATTAGGGAGGTAATGAGGACTAACTACTTACAATATTTATCTTAGGGATTATTTCCTTGGTCATTTCTTTCATTGTTGTTTCCTTCATTAGTTTTTTTCTTCCATCCTTGCTATTGGTTGGACGGATCTCGTCACCTTTCATTCTGGTGATTTTAATAGTTCTAATAACTAGGCCATTAAGGCATAGATTTTTTCCTCTTGATGATGGTTATCTCATTTAAGAATGTACTCAATCGATTCCTCATATCATTAATATCTCCTAACAGGGAAATCATATTAGTCTAAGGCACTTGAACATTTGGGTATATATAAAAAGATTGAGGAGGAATGGAAGATCTTTTGAAGGATTTATTTTTGGTCTATTCTAGGGTTTATATGGAGACCTCAGTAATACTGACATTGGTGGTCTAGGCACTAGGTTTCTAACATATATCAAATTATTTTCATCTCTTATGGATAATTCATAAGTAGAATCCATAATAGACCCTCCCAATATTTGTATAGATAGTGTTATATCAAAATTAAATTATTTTAAGTAAAAAAAATCTATGGGAGATGGAGGAAGAGCATCATTAGGAATTATATGCTAGGTTTTATAAAATTTATTATTGAAATCTACAATTTCCTCATGGAGATCTTTTATAATATTAACTAATCATTGAAGCAGGGATGAGCAATCACCCTTTTCACAAAATTAGTTTTAGAATAGGTTACCAATGTCATCCCACATAGAAATATTATTTGGTGGTAGGGATCTATACAATTTTAGTAGCTTCCCTTTAGAAGTAGAAACTAGAAACCTGAGGGCTAAATTTTAATGTGTAATGTGATCTACAATACAAGTATTTGCCACATCTGCTATATGTTGAACATGGCATTTTTCATCTTCTCTAGTAAATTTGGGTAAATATTTTAGAGAATTAGTAGGGATGTTATCCTACTTCACAGTAGCAGTTGGTGGATAAGATCAATTACACTATCTTAGGGGCTATCCTAGTTCACACCAATAGCTGGTGGATAAGAGTAATTACACTATCTTAGGCTAAAAAATTATGCTATCCCATAAGTACAGTGAGCGGTGGTGTTTTTGGTACACTTGATGCAAAGGTTGTGCTTCTTGGTTTTGTTACAATCACCAAAGTGAGTAGTAATACTTTTGAGTAATGAGTAGTTTGAGATCTCGTGATTTGTTTGTGGCCAATGTGCATACTTTTAAATTGACACTTGTAGGTTGGTACTACCGGACATGATAGAGAAAACAATTGTTGATCCTAAGTTTTGCAACTCAGAAAGGTAACGTATCTAATGTGAAGTTCAAAGGACATGGTACCAAAATGTAAAAAATTTGAATGAACTCCAAAAATGAGAATCCAATTCTTCATAAATAGGGGTTTGGGAAAATGAGAGAAATACTGAATTAGAACTATAACTAAAGTGATGCACCAAAAATATTTTAGTAAAATTAGAATTACTTTGATGAAAACAAGACCCAATGACATAAATCAAAACATCAACATTATCTAGTTACTAAGAATAATTTTCCACAATTGCTTCATCATTGAAATGACAATGATATAAAAATCCCACCAACCAAAAAATATTCCATGATCTTAACCAATCATTATCGAAAACATGCCTAGAGGGGCATGATGATGATTAAAGCGATAAAGGTTACAACTATGTTAGACATGTTGATACTACAAAACCAAAACCTAAAAAATACATGTAGAAGCCCAAAATGACCACCTTATGTCATTATGTCTATTAGATTGGACAACATTGACCTCTTATTTTAATTTTACTACTAGCACATGTCATGTTGGTGGGCCTTCTTGCTACCAATTCATTTCCTTTCCTCTATAATTTTTCACAGGCTCAACACATGTATAGCCAAAGGAAAGAGAACTTATAGGGAGTTTTTAAGATTGCACTATCATCATCATTATGTGGGATCTTTTTTAGCATCATCAAAATATGATAGAATAGAAATGCTCAATGTTAGATAGTGTATACATGTGGAGTATTAAGAAACCTATGTATGGGTATATAATATTATAATCCTCTTGTTAAAATATATCCTTATGATTAAGATGGTCTTTAGAAGAGGGAAAAGTATAAATCATTAAGGCTTCATCTCCCTAATGATGTTGAAATACATAGAAAATGAGGTGTCACTAAGAGAAATACCCATGATATTATCCTATTGCACTGAGTTATCCTTATAAGGGAGCTACATTTTAGGAGAGAGATCGAAATAATTCCTTAAGGCCTTATTTTAATAAGGGAGATCATTAAAATAATGTTTGGTAGCATCTTCTTGCGCCATAATGTCCTCATGGGGGACCAAGTTAGGGAGGGAGTAAATCATTGTCATGGATTTAATGGAGAACTAATTTCTCATCATATGCATGAAAGGGAACATCTTGAAGATATTTTATAAAACTTGAAATTGAACTAATAAAATCAGATTGCTACTCTCATCATATAATGCACTATTTTTAAACAATATATGAAAATATATATGTAATGTAAGTGTAGGAACTCAATTTCTAAATACATGAAATATAGATATGATATGATGCAAATATAATTTAATCAAATGGGTACAAATAAAATCTATACATCCAAATAAGACTAAATATGTAAGGAATTGAGCTCACCAAAATGTAAGATGGGAAGATAGAGTTCGCTAGTTGGCATGGGAAAACTATAAAGGTACACCTATTTTTATTTGTTTTGGAAGAAGAATGATCCACTATGATTAAGATATCTCAAGTACCAAGTGGATATAATTATCCTTCATTGTAGGGGACTTTTAATAGGAAATTATAAATGAAGAATGCAAGATCTAGGGCCAAATAGTATGAAAAGGTAATTTTTTGAATGAACAAGGAGACTGGGAAAAAAAAAAATTTTTTAGAAGGAGATCAGAAAACATAGACTATAACTAACTTGTACTCTGCATTTCAAGCTAGAGTCAAGGGATTAGGGAAACTAGGTTTGCCTACTCCTAGGACAAGGATGACTTTCTCAACACTCTCTTGGTATTTTTCAATCCGATGAGTTGTAGATTGTAACCCTCCTCTTGATTTAATTGTTCCTCATTCTTTGCATCTATCACATATTCCCACACACAAAAAGAAGGGAAATATTGTGCATAAAGTTGTTTTACTAAGTTAAAACCTAGTTTATGAATCAACCTTGAAATTGTAATGAAATATACTTGAAAGGGAAAGAAAGATCTGAGAATTTGAATGTCTTATAACTTGATGATGTAATTCCCTTTGAAGGTGGTCACAAATGTTGATGCAATAAAGATTAAAGACATATTTGCATGATGATTGTTGAAGCCTACCACAATAAAGAATATGGTGGGATGAAATTCCTTGAATGCTGAAAACTTTCTCTTGAGGACTTGAGATACAAAATTGTAGTTGAGATTTCCAATTGGCTTGATTTTATTTCTTGTGTATTGAATTGATTAACTCGGCTGAGTTAGACTCAGCCCGGTCTGACTTGACCTAGTCTAACTCGACAGAGTCAACGTGGCATCGAATGGCACCTACATGGCCAAGTTGGCTTGTGTGCAAGCCAATGGGATAGCCAGTAGGACTCGACTGAGTTTGACTGGACCGAGTCTACCTAGGTGGCATGTCATGTAGCAGCCAAACCTCCAAAAACATTAAAAATATAGAAGTTTGCACTTCTTTTATTTTTTTCTCTGCTCAACCTAGGCAATGTCAAAAAACTAAAAGTACCCTTTTCTAGATCTCAGAACTACGATTCTTGACTTATAAATTTTATATTATTTTTACTACAAAACATTGGACAAATTTGTTAAAAACTACATGTAGGTTATTAAAGCTTTTAGAAGTCATTGATTCAGATACTAAAAAAATTCTAAATCAATTCAGAAATTGTTTAAAATCATAGATAACACTAGAGAGGAGAGTCATCTTCAATAATATGTAATTTATTTGATTTTTGGTATAGTTTTGATAGGGGAAAAATGGCGCGAGACAAAAACTATTGATTTCAAGTAAGTTCAACTTTGAATACTTATAATAGGCAAACTATACATCAAAAACACTTCTTTCTTTTTTTCTACACTACCTATACATGTCATCTAAAACATATTATGAAATTGGAAGAAAAAACAATGTTTTACTTGTAATGATTTGGCAGGAAGTAAACTCCTTGATTTACAATATTTTTTAGAAAATGAAAAATAGACCTAAAAAATTCAAAAAATATATTAATTTTGGTTCAATTTATTTTAAAAAAATTATAGGCATATAATTCATCCTATTTGACACATTTCATCAGTTTACACCATCTCCAAATTATCAATAGAAATGTGACTTTTTATGTAATTGAAGTTTTATAGTTTTGGTGATGTTAACCTTTTCCTTTGTAAAAGGGTGAGAAATTAGTGTGCTTTTACCCATATCTAAATATAGGAGAGTATCTTTCTTTTATACCTCTCACAACCATTTTGGGTTGCTAAACACAAAGGATGCTAATGAGAGTTTAAAATTATTGCTAAAGTATTATAACCATTGTGTATTTTCAATATGGGGTCGAACATTAAGAAACAAGGCAAAAAAGTCAACCCATTCCAAAAAATGAGGTGACCAATCCAAGTCCCTACCTCCAATTGATGCAAAGTGGGCAATCAGAAGCCTCTAGGTGACTCAAAATAGGGCAATGAACCCCAAGACCAACTCTTCAAGGCCAAAATTCTTAACTCTTATCACAAGTGTGGGAAAGGACTTGGTTAAGGTTCTCACAACCCCAAAACCCCAAGGGAAACCTAATCACTAGGTTCCACCAATCCTACAACACCACCTACCAAGGTTGGCTTCATAAGCATTTGACCCAAATTCACAACACTACCCCCCATGTGACTAAAAGGACTAGGGGTGACCTATGCTCATACACATGGTCTATTTAGGTCCCTACCATTTAGTTCCAATGGTTCTTTCACTCGAAAGTAACCCAAAAGACATAGTTGCTTAACAAGACCAAGATTATCCTTATAGCATTTTCTCAAAGGAAAATTGATCTTAAATGAAATTCTTCCACATAAACCCCTTAAATAATTAGGGATTCAGATAACCTTTATGGCCTAGGACTTTGGACTCAAACCCTAGAACATGGAAATGAGAAAGAGACAGGATGACACACAAAACTGCTTCTGTAATTAGGGCTAATTAGGCCTCCACTTACACTAAAGTGCCTCAAGGATGCATCCAAATTTCAAACCATAGATTGGATCATGTGGGGGTGTGTACAATGGTCTCATCCTCTAACTTAGAGCCTTTGATGAATCCCAAAACTAGAGTTATGATTATTGTCCTAATTCCTAGATTGGTTCATACATAAGGATATACACCTAGGGCCTCATTGTAACTCCATCTCCCTGCATTTTGGAGAACCTATCCTAAAAAATATTAAAGAGAATCATAAAAACATGCTTTCCACTAAGGGTCATTGAATTACCATAGTGGAAAAGTGAAATACACTCAATTCTTTCCTAAACCCTTATTTAGGGCCTACAAACCAGGCATTGAGTTTGTAAATTCAATAACTTTGAAACTAAGATTGATCAACACATGAGACAAAAGGAAAATGAAATATGATTCATAGAAATAACCCTTGGTTTCAGACTTTCATGTCCTTTTGTTTGTACCTAACCATACACAAAGTCTGTTTCTCGAGAATGCAGGAAAATAGTTATATTTTACTAATTTCAAAATGCCTAATTACATCATTAGCCTACCACCCACCTGAAAGAAATTTTGTAGGAACTCCAAATGGTTACATAACATATTTGAACCGATTTGACCATTTAGGTGTTATTTTTCAAAAATTTGTCAAGTTTTCTCAAAAGTTGCTTGACAACTATTGAGTAACTTTTACATATTTTGCAATTTTGCAAATCTAATGACCAAACTTGGTCACAATGTTATTTTTGTGATCCCTAGTGGATCCGAACATGAAAACCCTAAAAAAAGACTATTCCTAGGGTTTTGGACCATTAATTACAAATAGTTGACCAAGGGCTCATAAGGTGCCAAACTTGGATCTATAGCCTTACAAGGTGGTCTAGTGACTAACCCAATGTCTTAACATCACTAAAGGCCTCTTAGGACCTTGAGGGAACCCCTAGGTTCCATAGGAACACTTGGTTCATTCACGGTGCTCCTACACAATACTCCGCATGGGATTTGAACTTAAGTTCCCACTTGAGGATAACTGGTCAACAGTGGTTCCATGTTGTTGGATCTGGTCCTTTGTCATCTAGGTAGCATCTATTGGAGGGAGTCCTTTCCATTTCACTAAGTACTACATGTACTTATTCTTCCTTGTTTTCTTCAATACTTTGGTTTCCAAAATTGTGTTTAACTCCATTTTCTTTCTTTGTGGGAGATCTGTTACATAGTCTCCATCATCTTCAACTTGTGATCCCTACACATTAGTAATGTATGCAACACACTTGTAAGGAGCGAGGTCTGCAATATTAAAAATAGGAGAAATCGGTAAAGTAGGGGGAAAAGAAATTTCATAAGCATTTTCACCCATCTTGGTGAGGATTGTGCAAGGTCCAATTTTATTCATGTGCAACTTTGAATAACTACCTTTAGGGAGTCTCTCCTTCCTTAGGTATGCCCATACCTTATCTCCAACTTTGAAATGAACTTCTCTCCTTTTCTTTTCTGCTTGTGCTTTGTATTTCATAGTTGTCTGTTGTAGTGACTCTTTCACTTGTGTATGCACTTTAGAGATTAGTTTGGCTAGTTACTCTCCTTGTGCACTAACTCTAAAATCATATGGTAATTCTACCAAGTCCAATTGACCTTTGTGATGAAGTCCATACAATGTTTGGAATGGTGTCTTTCTAGTAGATCTATTCATGGAGTCATTGAATGCAAACTCTGCCTGTGGTAGGATCATGTCCAAATTTGGGTGTATTTTTTAGTTAGGCATCTCAAGAGGTTTCCACGAGATCTTTTTACCACCTCCATTTTCCCATCTATTTGTGGGTGGTATGTTGAACTATAAGTCAGATTTGTACCCAATTTCTTGAAGAGTGTCCTCCAAAAGTGACCCTAAAATTTCACATCTCTGTTAGAGAATATGGTTTGAGGTAGACCATGGAACCTAACCACTTATTTAAATAATAGGTGTTATATATGGGAAGCATCATTTGTGTTCTTGCAAGGAACAAAGTGCACCATTTTACTAAACCTGTCCAAAATGACAAAAACACTATCATAACCCTACTTTGTCCTTGACAAACCCATACCAAAATCCATTGAAATTGATTCCCATGGCCTAGAGGGAATTGGTAGGGTTTGATACAGTCCTCGGTTGGTGGATACACCATTTTATTATTGGCAAATAGTACAAGATTCAACAAACTTCTTGACTTCATTCCCCATCTTTGGCCAAAAATAACTACTTTTCACTAAATCAGTGGTCTTATCTATCCCAAAATGTCCTCCTAAGCCACCACAATGTTTCTCCTTAATAATATTTTTTCTCATGGAATATTTAGGAATGCACAATTGGGCTCCTTTAAACAAGATTCCATTCTAAATTAGGAAATGAGAAAAATCAGTATGGTATTTGCCAACCATTTTAGTGTATACCTCAAAAACTTCTCCAAATTCTCGATCATCAGCATATAGGTGTTTTAGGGAATCAATCCCTACACTCTAAAGTTGTACTTCTTTAATAAATGTAACCCTTATACTTAGGGCATCAGCCACTTTGTTTTCCACTCCCTTTTTATGCTTTATGTTGAAGGTATGTGCCTACAACTGCTCCATCCATTTGATGTGTTTGACTCCAAACTTCTCCTGACTGTTTAGAAAACTTAGTGCATTATTGTCAATATAAACAATGAATTCTTTAGGGAGTAAGTAGTGCCTCCACTTTTTCAGGGCTTGTACCATTGCATAAAGTTCTAAATCATAAGTAGAATACCTCTTCTTAGCATCATTCAATTTTTCTGAGGAAAATTCTATATCCTTACCTTCTTGGCTCAAGACTGCACCTATAGCCAAGTTGCTTGCATTGTTTCAACTGTGAATACCTTGTTGAAGTCAGGGAGTACTAAGATTGGGTATTGTACCACTCTATTCTTGAGATATTCAAATGCATCTTCTTCTTCTTTAGTCCACTCAAATCTGGTCTTCTTTCCACCCTTTATTGTGTCCAACATAGGAGCACACACATGGCTAAAATTCTTAATAAAATTTCTATAAAAAGTTGCTAAACCATGAAAAATTCTAACATCACCTTGGTTCTTTGGTGGAGGCCAGTTGACTATTGTTGCCACCTTCTCTAGATATATTTTTAGGGTGCCTTGGGAGATGACAAATCCTAATAAAGAAAGTTCCTTCTTCATGAACATGCACTTTTCCAAGTTAATCACTAACTTGTGTTGACAGAGTTTCTTCAAAACTTTCTCAACATGATCAAGATGTTCCTCTTTTCTATGACTGTAAATCAGAATGTCATCCAAATATATGACCATAAAATTACCAATAAAATCAATGAAGACCTCATTCATGAGTCTCATGAATGTTCTAGGATCATTAATCAAGAGAAATGTCATAACAAGCCACTCAAAAAAACCCTCAGTTGTCTTAAACATTGTCTTGCACTCATCTCCTGGCTTTATCCTAATTTGGTGATAGCCTGATTTTAAATCAATCTTTGTAAAATAACAAGCAGTGCCTAATTGGTCCAAAAGATCTTCCATTCTTGGAATTGGAAATCTATATCTTATAATTATTTTGTTTAGGGCTCTGCTGTCAGTACACAATCTCCACTTGCCATCCTTTTTAGGAGCTAAAACTGATGGGATAGCACATGGACTAAGACTCTTTTGGATGACTCCTTTCTCTAGCAATTCATTGAATTCCCTTGTAATCTCCACATGGTGAACTGGTGTAATTTTGTATGGGGCCTTATTAGGCAAGGAGGAACCAGGTATGAAGTCTATTTGGTGACTAATATCTCTTAAGGGAGGGAGGGTTTTGGGTAGATCACTAATAGTAACATCACTATATTTGGTAAGAAATTCCTTCACTTCATCTAGTATAGGATCATCATTATCAGACCTTATACTATCCTTAGGCTTGGATATTAAGACAAAAGATTTAGTTTCAGGTTCTTTTAAAACTTTTAACATTTCTTTCTCCCCCATGGTTATGATAGTAGGTTCTTTCTCTATTTTCGTATTAGGCAGGGGCTTCCTGGTGAATGTTTTCCCATCTTTAGTGATGGAGTAGGTATTTTTCCTACAATGGTGTGTGGAATCTACATCATACTTCCAAGGCCTACCTAGAAGGATGTCGAAAGCATCCATTTCAACAACATCACAAAGAAATTTGTCTTTAAAGTTTGCTATAGAAAATTCTATCCATGGTTGTTCAGTCACTAAGGTTTGTTGACCCTTTGTTAGCCAAGAGACATGATAAGGAAAAGGATGAGGCTTCTTAGGGAGGTTTAACTTTTGTACCATTTCACAAGATACTAAATTTTTGGTTGAGCTAGAATCTATAAGTAAATTACATACCTTCCCATTGCATTTGATCTTTGTCCAGAAGAGATTCTTTCTTTGAGGAGGTTCTTGGATTTGTGGAACTTGAAGGAAAACTTTTCTCATCATCAAACATGCTCCTTCCTCTGGTTCTAAGTCCCCTGTATTTTCATTTTCTTCTTTCTTTTCCTCTTGAATGAGTTTTTCTCTTCTTTCTCCTTGATTTTTATTGTTTCTTTTCTTAGGGCATATTCCTACATGGTGTCCTAATTGATTGCAGTAGTAACACCTTAATGGTCCATTTCGTCTTCTAGTGTTTGTCCTTCCCCTATTGAAGGTTCTTCTCCCTCTATAGTTTCCTCAAAAGTTTGTATTATTGTTTTCTTTGTCTCCTTGGTCAGGGGTCCTGCTGCCTTTACAATTGTATTGTCCTCTATTCCAAGAGGTTCCTCTTCCTCTAAAGTTCTTCCCACTGTCATTACTCTTTCCCTTTTCTAAACTATTTTTTTCTATTCCTCTTCTCCTCTACCTTGAGTTCCATTTGATAGCACTTATTCACTATGGTAGGGAAATGTAGGCTAAGTTCCTCTTGAATGGATACCTTAAGGCCATTCATATATCTTGCTGACTTTTCTTCTTCATCTTCTTCCACATTTGTCTTCATACATAGCTTTAGGAACTCCTCTGTGTATGAGCCTACATCCTTATCCTTTTTCTTTAGGATTTTCTTTCTCCTATGGAGTTGTACCCCATAGTATTTAGGCACATAGGTCTCCTTGACCAAAGCGATCATTTTGTTCCATGAAGAGATAATATTCTTCCCATTCTTCACCCTCTTTGTTTGGATGAAGTTCCACCAAGTTAGGTCTGCTCCCTTCAACTTGGATCTTGTCATCTTCACTCTCTACTTCTCAGGGATGTCCTCACACTCAAAGAAGCTTGCTAGGGCCTCTATCCAATTCAAGGTCAAATCTGCATTCATCTTTCCACTAAAATTTGGTAGATCCAACTTCTCTTCCATGGTTCTTCTCCCCATAGACTTTAAGGCATCTAGAAGGGGTCTCTGGTCTACAATAATGTTCACATCTTGATTAGGGGTGTCGTCATCTGAATCACTCCCTTCTTCACCACCACAAGTGTCCTCTTTTCCCCTCTCTACCTTGTTCTCCAACTCTTGAAGTCTTCTTGTCAAGGCTGCATTTTCTTCCCTCTGTTCTCTCACCATCTTTTCTAATTCAATGTTTGTAACCCTTGAAGGGATATCTTCATCCTCAAAAGAAGACATATCTCTGATACCACTTGATGCAAAGTGGGCAACTGAAAGCCTCTAGGTGACTCAAAATAGGGAAATACACCCCAAGACCAACTCTTCAAGGCCAAAATGCTTCACACTTATCACAAGTGTGGGAAAGGACTTGGTGAAAGTTGTAACAACCCAAAAACCCCAAGGGTAACCTAATCACTAGGTTTCACCAATCCTACAACACTACCTACCAAGGTTGGCTTCACAAGCATTTGACCCAAATTCACAAAAATATCCCCAAGTGACTAAAAGGACCAAGGGTGACCTATGCTCATAGATGTGGTTTATTTAGGTCCCTACCATTTAGTTCCAATGGTTCTTTCACTCAAAAGAAACCCAAAAGACATAGTTGCTTAACAAGACCAAGACTAGGCTTATAGCCTTTTCCTAAAGGAAAATTGATCTTAAATGAAATTATTCCACATAACCCCCTTAAATGATTAGGGATTTAGACATCCTTTATGGCCTAGGACTTTAGACTCAAACCCTAGAACATGGAAATGAGAAAGAGACAGGAAGACACAAAATTGCTTCTGTAATTAGGGCTAGTTAGGCCTTGACTTACACTGCAAGTGCCTCAAGGATGCATCCAAATTTAAAACCAAAAATTGGATCATGTGGGAGTGTGTACAAGGTTCTCCTCCTCTGACATAGAGCCTCTGATGAATCCCCAAACTAGAATTATGATTGTTGTCCTAATTCGAGATTGGTGCATACATAAGGATATACACCTAGGGCATCATTTTAACTCCATCTCCCTGCATTTTGGAGAACCTATCCTGCAGAATCTTAAAGAGCATCATAAAAAAATTCTTTTGACCAAGGTTCATTGAATTCCCATGGTGTAAAAGTGAAATACACTCAATTCTTTCCTAAACCCTGATTTAGGGCCTACAAATCAAGCAGTGAGTTTGTAAATTCAACAAATTTCAAACTAAGATTGATCAACACATGAGACCAAAGGAAAATGAAAGAATATTCATAGAACTAACCCTTGTCAGACTTTCATTTCCTTCTATCTGTACCCAACCGTACACAAAGTTTGTTTCTCAAGAATGCAAGAAAATAGTTATATTTTATTAATTTCAAAATTCCAAATTACATCATTAGCCTACCACCCACCTGAAAGGGATCTTTTAGGCACTTCCAATGGTTACATAACATATTTGAACCGATTTGACTATTTGGGAGTTGTTTTTCAAAAAGTTGTCAAGTTTGCTCAAAAGTTGCTTGACAACTTTTGAGCAACTTTTACATATTTTGCAATTTTGCAAATCTAATGACCAAACTTGGTCACAATATTAGTTTTGTGATCCCTAGTGGATCCAAACATGAAAAAACTTAAAAAAAACTATTCCTAGGGTTTTGGACCATTAATGACCAAGGGCTCATAAGGTACCAAACTTGGAACTATGGCCTTACAAGGTGGTCCAGTGACTAACCCAATGTCTTAACATCACTACAGGCCTCTTAGGACCTTGAGGGAACCCATAGGTTCCATAGGAAAACTTGGTTCATCCAGGGTGCTCCTGTACCACCAACTTAGTCCTAAATTTTGACCAGAGGTACTACTTGGAGAGATGACGCCAGAATTACACAATTTCATGCAGGAAGCTATACACGATAAATAGGGCCTAAGTAAATGAGAAATCACATAGGGTGAAATTTATGATACTATAGGTAGAGTTATCTATTTTTTTCTGATTGAGTGACTAGTTGAAATACAACTGTAAATAATTGTTAAGATGGAATGGTAAAAGAGGTTTCAAATAATTCCATTTTAAAATTCTATTATTATCTGATTTAAAAGTCAGCAAAAGATTACAAATCTCCTATTAGAGTGGTCCAAAATTGATCTAACAAAAATTCAACACAAGATAATATTTTGGTTGTAATATCTAAAAGTGCAATAATCTCATAAAGGACCCAAGTGAAGTAAAGAATAAATTATTTTATTTAAATTAATAACTTTTTCTTTGAAAGGGGTTTGTTTGGAAGGCCCCAATGGTAGGAAATTTTGTGTAGGAATATCATTCCACAATAAATTTTGAAAGAAGATGAAATTATTTTCTATAACAAGATATCGACATATGAAATCATTATAACCTTTAAGCTTATTAAACATGGTAAATATCTAGGGTATAATGGTTTGCGTGTTTAGTTTTTTATAAGAAAAACATAGATTTCTTGGGCAAGGACATGATACAGTTGTACAACAAGGATATTGATGAGACTCACTTGGTCAAAATTTACTTTAAAGTAATTACCAAGTTGTCATCTAAAGAATGTAATTAATCTCTTAATTAAAATTGGACACTCATCACCATGAAAAATGTTTCACTTGAATAGTATATATTCAAGTGAGTATACTACCGTCCTTTATTAGTATCTCTCAAATTAGATGTATAAAAGGTGGGTAGTTTTTAAAGAATACCCTTACTAGTTGGAAGGCAATGGAATAGCTATGACATAGAAATAAAAATATTGGCATAAAAATTTTAGACTTTGAAAACACATATCAAAAAATGGAATGGTAACTTCTAAGAATGGCCCTTGAGGCCTTTAGTTTCTCAAGTAGGTTTTTTATATGGTGAGCACTATACTAGAAGATACAAGTTCACGAAAACTAATTTTAATTACAATTTTTATGAGAAATTATCACTAGATGGATCACCAAGGTATGTATGGTTGTAGACAACTAAAATTGTCCCACGTCTAGAAGCAACAATTTTAATAACTTTCTTCTTAATTAATTAGATAATTTTAATTATTTAATTAATTAAATGTAATTCTTGTAATTCACATTCAACAATTAACATTTCTCTCCCTTCTTATAATTAATTAATTATTTAAATATTTAATTATCTAATTTTATTTTAATATTAATTAAATAATTTTATTATTTAGTTAATCAATTTCCTTTCTTCTATTTTCCCTTGTAATTAAATAATTATTTTAAATATTTAAATAGTTAACTAAATCTTCTATAATTAAATAAATTTTTAATTTTTTTTTTAAATTCCCAACGAAAATAAAATATCTTTTGAAAATAAATAAAATGTTTATTTTATTTATTTATCTCAATCTTCTATAATTAAATAAGTTATTTAGGTCATTTAATTATTTATTTTTCTCAAATAAATCAAAATCTCTTCTAAAAATAAATAAAATCTTTGTTTTATTTATTTATCTCGAATCTTCTCCTATTAAATAAGTTTTTTTAGAATTTATTTAATTATTCACCTTTTTGAAGAAAATAACTTCCTATATAATAAATAAATAGTTATTTTATTTATTATTTTCTCATGCACATGATTTAATATATTTTTAAAATTTTTAATGCTCATTTAGCCTTCAATTACATCCACATCTCAAATAAAGAAATCAATTTTATTATTTTTTCCTCAGCATATATTAGCTTTATTGAATATCGTCCATCTAAAATAAATCATTGCCTTTTAGTCTGAACCATCCATTAAAGTCTTGAAATCTACAAAATGAAGGTGATTCTTCATTACTTTTTTGGAAAAGGAGCTAAAATCTTGAATTCTCATGTTGTCATACTTGAGCAATTCTAAGAGCCCATATTTGCATTGAGAATGATAAAACAAAGGGAGGATTTTTATTTGTTTGTATTGAATTGATTTTATTATTCATATTGTTTTACATTAAATTATATATTCATTCTCTCTTGATTTTAGGAGCATTTAATTTTAGCAATTTAGATCTTCTTGTGGTTGCATCTGACCTAGTTTCTATAGGGTTTCAAATATTTTACCCCTACACAATGGCCTCTTGCTCCTTATTTATATAGTTTTACTTGCTTATGTCTTCTATTTATTAAGAGACAACTTCCTAAGATAAGAAGTATATCTCTTCCTAAAAGAGATGATGCCTAGGACATCCAATTTACATATAACATTTTTTTTTGTTGAGTCTTAAGAGACTAATATTGAGAGTTTATTATAGAGTTTAAACCTCTATTGTATTATCTCAAGAGAAAATGTGTCTATTACTAAATCTATAATGCTAAGTTATAAAAATAGCGCTTGAATATTTTTATATATACAACATCTAAAAAGGGGTCCAAATAAGTAAATCTAATATTTTTAAATTCCACTTGTAGTAAAACTATGCTTAAAATATATGGGTTTAGACTAAGAGAATTTAAGTTTGTTAAGATCTAGATAATTGGAATAAGAAATTGCTACCCTTGGTAGGTAGAATCAAAATATATGAAAAAATCATATATTAATATATTTTTTGTTACTCCTATTTTTGCCTATGTAACATTTATAAAGTTAATATAAGTCTATAGAGGATTGGGCACCTTCTATGGTTAGATGAGAAAGGAATTTACTAAGATTCAAATGAGGTTATCTTTATATGATTTAAGGTGGTTACCATTATCTTTCAAATTGAAAATTAAAGCCTTATGTCCTAATGAACTATGGAAGGTTCTAATTAGAAATAATATTCATTTAGTTGTACCTAGGAATGCTAAAGAATGGAGACAACTTCCCTTCTACGACCCATTGACTAAAAAATACTTTGCAACTTCTACAAAATCTGATATATTCAAATGAACATGGAAATAATAGGAGGTAGTTAGAAGCTAGATCGAGAATCATAAGTTTTTTGAATGTGGGAATAGTAAAACATGATTCTCTAAATAAGTTCAGTAAAATATGAAAAGTTAGGGTAAGCCACTTGTCTTATTACAAGGCTATTTTGCAATCTTGGCAAATAAGGGGTATTAATTGTTTTAATATAACATTATTTGTAATGATCACTTGAAATAAATGGCTTCTCTTATTATTGAATATTAGCTCTCTCCATCTAATTGTTGGACATATAATATACTCAAGGAGGTATGTAGTATCCTTTAGTTTCCTATTCTATGTGCTCCTGAAACTGACATCGTTCATATGCTCAATTAAGATGATGGGTCTAACATTTATAATGTAAAAACTAAAAAAATTTGTGTAAAATTGTATATGTAACTATCTGTATGAATTCATATATTTATGGCAACTATAGTCTTGATTTTCATAATAGAAAATTGATTAATTATTAAATATGCAAGACAACTGGGAGGAGGGTGACTCCATTATCCAAAAAATGTATAAATGATTAAATATCTAATTATTTTCACCAAATTTATTTTAATTCTTTAATTATTGAAAGATATAAAATTAAATGATCTTAAAATATTAAACACATGGAACACCATATTGACGAGGAAAACCCTATTAAGGAAAAAATGCAGAGAAGATTAATTTGCAAATATATATGAACATTGGCTAAGGTTATTTTTAAAGAAAGGCTCGTTGCCAAAGGGTTCATTGGAAAAAGAAAGAAGGTCCATCTTCAAATGGTTCACTGCCCAAATAAAGAAGGATAAAAGAGAATAGATCCACCACTAATGTAGAACCACAACTCAACTAAAATAAATGTAGATACCTTTTGCTCTTGATTTAGTTAAGTAATATAGGAAAGTTCACACATCTCTATGCCACACTTCACACTTTCATACAGGCAGGGAGACACATCCTCTATCATATAACATTATTACGTGCACACACACACACACACACACACACACACACACACACACACACACACTTGCACAATAATTGGACAAGTGTACACATATGATATAGTTGTTTTTTAATGATTCACCCTTTATTTAAACAATTTTTTTCAATTGCACAATCCCCCATTATTAGCCAGGAAAAAAACCAAATACAATTTTGAATTAGGTTGATAGTAATCATTCCCGTAGTGGAAAGGAATGGGAAATTGACAAAAAAAATAATCATCTGGGAGAATAAATATTATCATACATATTACATACCATCTTGCATTCATCAAGATAATTAAATTAAGTACAAATGTACCCAAGCCCAAACCTAGAGTCGAACCAACATCAAACATTGAAACTATGTCTAGAAAATTCAAAATCTCATGCTAATGAAAACTAATGAATCAAAGGGAAGTAAAATCTTATTTCCAAAACCATGCCATCAAAAATTGTTATGCGTAAAAATGTGAAGTATGTAATTTAACCAAAAAAAACATTTTTTTGTCATAGTCTTACTCAAACAACTACCAATTCCACTATTCTACAATCTAAAGCACACAAACCTACATTTACTGACTTCAAACATTTTTCACCAACATTCAAAAATATCATCATCATATATGAAACTTTAAAAATATAAACAATAATATTGTGAGAAACACAACATAGAAAGTAGTCACCAACAAAAGTAACAACATGTTGACATCAATAAAAACCATATTGAAACAACTATACTCACTCATCACTTATCTAAAAAACTCATTATGCTCAATACCACAAAAGTATCCTACTTGGTCATTGATTGAAATACATCAATGACTGAAACAAAAAAATTCTTCAAATTTAGCACTCTATTTCTCAAATGTTACTCACTCTCTCACTTTGACATCAATGGAAAAGGCAAAATACAAATATCAAATACTCATTATACACAACTACCCCCAAGCTATATATTTCATCTCACCAATGTACTTATCTCCTCTTAAGAGGCAACCAAAATCATTATTTTGTATTAAGAAATATGGATGAGGTTTAGTGGACTAACACATATACATATGCATTTAGCTTTAATGAGGGACAATCACCCTCAACATCTTTCAGAGATACTCAAAAGTGTCTTTAGATTTTTATTTAGTAAATATGTCATCAATTTTCTCTTTTTTAGGTACATAATCAATCTTTACTTAAATCTCCAAAAAATTCTCCCTTAGAAAGTGGTACTAGATTGAAATATGTTTGGTCCTTGAACGTAATACGAAACTTGTTAAAATGTTTATTAAAATGGTATTATTACATAAGATAGAAATGGGTTCATCAAACATTATTCTATTATCTTTCAAGGTTTGTTTCATCCATAGTATCTAACTACAACAAAAAGAAACAATAATGCACTTATCTTCAACAGTAGATAATGATATCAAATCCTATTTCTTACTTTATTGAGAAGCTAACCATGATCCAAGGAATAATGTACTACCACTAGTACTTTTCTGCCATCCACACATCCATCCCAGTCTACATTAGTATACGCCATCAAAGTGAAGTCTAATTTTAATGAAATACCATTGTCCAAAATATTTTGTTCCTTTCAAATATTTGAAAATTATTTTCACAAAAACAATAACATGTGTTACTCTGGGATATTGTTGAAATCTGGCTACAAGATAAAAAAAAACATGCATAGTAACCAGTCTAGTAGAAATAAGTTAAAACAATCTGCCAATCATTAATCTACCTTTTCTCGCATCAACCTTAGAAGATTCATCATCTTTATTTAACTTATAGCCAGTAACCATAAGAGTGCATACTGGTTTAACATTTTCCATTCCAAACTTCCTTATTATTTCTTTGACATATTTTGATTGTAAACTATAGATATCTTCACTCTTTTTTTATTTACCTTGTAAGTTGAGTAATAAATTAATTTCCCCAATCATAGATATTTAAAATTATATTTTGAATTATTTAGAAAACTATTTACACATACTATCATTTTGTCTAAAGATTATGTCATCCACACAAATAACTACAATTAGGATATCAGTTAATTCAAGTTTAAAATATAGATTACTATGAGTAATACCTTTTTAAAATCCTTCCTTTATCAAATACCTATCAAACCTAGGATACCAAGCTTGAGGAGGGTTCTTTAACCCATACAATGTGTTTTTCAATCTGTAGACCATGTCCAAATCTTATGAAAACTTGAAACCTTTCAGTTACTCTATCTATGCTCCTTTCAATTCTCCATTCAAAAATACAGATTTCACATCCACCTGATATACATTAAAATCCTCGTCTACCACAAAAGCCAAAACATTATGATTTCTTCTATCCTTGCCATAAGAACATAATTTTCTTCAAATTCAATTGCTTCTACCTCTGTGTAACCTTGGTAGAAAATTATTTCTTTATTCATTACTATGTGTTCATCTTCATTTAATTTATTCCACAATACCCACTTTTTTCCAATTACATTCTTCTTAGGTTGTTTGTGGACCATTTCCCTAGTCTAATTCTTCATAGTATGATCTAGTTCTTCTTCCATAGATTTTATCTAATTATGATATTTTGAATTGTTCAATACATTTTGTCCACTCCACCATTTTTCTATGATGTTCTAAGAATAGACAAGTGTCTCCTAATTCCTTGATTCTCACAAGAAATGTTAAATTCCTCCAAAGTGATCTCTGCTCTTTTAGACCTTAAACATATGATTCTTATGTCTACCTCATTTTCAACCATAGATTTGAATATCTTGTACTTGTCTAAAGATTCTTTTTTTTTTCTTAAGAAAGTAACCCATGACATTCTAGAGTAATCATCAATTAAGAGCATAAAGTACCTATCGCCTTGTTGAATTCTTATTCTAGTTGGTCCATGTGGATTAATGAGCCCTAACTCCAATAATCTAGTAGTAATTTATTCCTTAGCCTTCAAAGTCCTTGTATGTTTCCCAACTTGATGCTCTTTTAAAATATTATTAATAGGTATTTTAAGTTTTAGCAGAACTCTTATAGCTTGCATTGAACTTATCTTTACCAAATTGTCAAAATTGATGTGGTACCTCCTCTGACACCATAGACAACTATAATTTATCAAAGATATATAGAAATTCCTAGTAGTTGTCTTCAACTGGTAAATATTTCCACTCATCCTCTTTTTGAAAAATATACTATGATCTCATATCCATCATCCTACAAAAAGATTATAACCTTTTCGACACATCTATCCAAAACTCAAGATGTTATTGTTTAATTATTTCACATATTAAACATTTTTAGTAGTATGTTTGCTACAAAAACTTATAGAGCCTCTTCCAACTATTTTAGTTCTTTGGTCATCTCCAAATCTAACAACACCTCCATCATAATTTACAAGCTTTATAAACTTAATTTTTTCACTATTCATGTTATTTGGACATCTTCTATCAATAATTCATTCATCTTTATCTCTTTTTACATTAAAAGTAGAAGCCACAATATCTTCAATTTTAGTATTAGAATTCAAAGATGTATTCTCGATAATTTTTCTAGGCTTAGTAGAACAAAATTATTCTTTCATAGCCAAGAACAAGAATTTTTCATCTTCCTCATAATTAAATTCATCATCATAAACACTAGAATCTTCTCTAACATACTAATATTTCTTATTTGAATTTTCTTTTCTCTCCTTATTTTTTTGTTTTACAAATCTGGCAGGACATTGTTATCTCTTTTTCTTGTGGAATCAATTACAATGGCAATAAATGCCAGACTCTCTTATACCCAAGTTGGATTCTCACATGGAAAATGCTAATTAACAAGGATAGAAAATCCTTCTACACTTTGGGCTCCACATACCCAGGCGGGTGCACCTTTGACAGAATATTATTTTTAGCAGTTCTTAACAGTGGATTAAGGATTGGTAATCCTTCTTCTTTTTATGCCATTTAGGCCTAGGAAGGCTAACCTATTGATTCACTCATCAAGGAATCACTACGATGAATTGTACTAAATACAATTAACTAGACATGTACTTGAAATAGCAGAAATATAAAGATTGATTAAATTTAAGTTGATGATAACAACCACTTGTCAGCATTTTGACCAGTGCCTAATCATGGGTGATAGAGTCAAAATAGAGCATACACATATTAAAGATAATCAATAGAGATTAAAATGAGCCCCAGATAGAATTCCTTACAAGATATCCTCTCATCCTCACACCCTTGTATCATATCCTTGCATAAACCCTAATTCTCTGCAATCATCTGCAAGATTTAAAACTCTCCTTGAAAGCAACTCACAGACAAGAACATGACTATCTTATAACCAGTATATTCAAAGTGCCTTACAAATTGAGCATACAAGAATTAATAGCAAATGCAAGAAGACATCATTGACATAAAAATGGAGATTCCATTATATTTTATTAATGTAAATTTGAATATCAGTACATTCAAAAAAGACTCAAAACCAACAGTCCGACACAATTTAGTAATCTACCTTGTAGTCTTGTTTTTTACCATCCTTATTACAATACTAGAATTTGATACTTATAGACAGCCACAGTCATCTTGGAATCCTTTTGGAAAATAAGGATGCAACAAGCTATGGATGACTGGACTAAATGACAAAATACAATTTCAAGAAAAGACAAAACTTTAGGCGGATGGGAATAACAAATTCTTCTATGAGCCAAGTAATCTTCTATCTTGTTACCGCCTGGATGCTTGAGGTTTCTTTGAGCTAGTTAGATCTTTGTCATCGGGATCTTTTTGTCTTGCTGATGCATAGGCCAAAATATCTAATTTGTTCAAATTTCTTAACCTCTTTGGTGTTAGCTATCCCCTTTATGTTTATTGTCTCATGTTACCAGGGTGACTATTGCATACTTGCTAACCCATGTAGTGAACACCTCATCACTCGGCCAACTGAAATTGAGAACTTCATCCTTTTGGCTATTGAAATCCTCCCAATCATTGTTAGATTTCTCAACTTCTACCTCCTAGGATTCAAAAAATGCCTTGGCTTTGTTCAAAATATCAATATTCAGCACAAACTAGCTAGTATTTGCCAATGTAACAATACTTTTTGTCCTACTGGTTAGTGTTTCTTTCAACTGCCTCAGCCATAAGGCTTCACTCTTAATGTTGTCATCTTCTTTGAAAATATTGGGATACATATCATATCTATCCCTGGAAAATTCTCCTCTCAGAGTTGTGACCCTCTTCATTACCATGTTCTTCTTGATGTCCAAATTGACCATCAATTTGAGACACTTATGAGTGCTTGTCAGGATAATATCAATGTTATTTTGTTCCTTTGAGAGGGAGTAGAAGGATTTGATGTGGGTTGCCTTCCCTTTCCACTTATTCACTATCAGATCCCACTACTTCTTTTCATCCTCATGTTTTCTAGTGACGCTTGCAATCTTCTTTCCCAGTGAGTAGATGTTAGTGTTACCCAAATTTTCCATTTTTGTGCAATTTGGCCTGATCTTCCCTGTCTGGCATTTCTCTGTCATGTTTTCCAGGCTTCATGTCTAAACCCTTGGCTCTGCTTAAACCCTTAAACCCTAAGTCCTTCATGCAAAAGAAGTATTAAACCCTAGACCCTTGGCCGTTATATTTCATCGTTACTTTTTTAAGTCACTTAGAGCATGTGCCTATTTTCCAAGTTGCCTGATCGCTTCAGCCTGGGCGAATATTCCTGTTCTTTCCCTGACCCTGCACCTAAGCTTTGTCGCGTAGTCTTGAAAACACTTTGGAATATTCCCAGATGTCTCCCAACTTGGCTACCTCTCTTTAGTCGCATGATCGCCAGATAATGTCATAAGCCTTGACTGAGGTGGGTCCCAAGTCTTTAGTCGCCTGATCGCTTCAAACCTCAGCGGATATTCCTTTCCTTCTCCCGACTCTGCACCTTCCTTGTGTCGCGTTGTCTTGGTAAGAAACAGAATATTCCTTCTATGTCTCGAGACTTAGCGATTTCCTCTTAGTCGGGTTGTCGCTTGATATCATATTGTGACCTTTAAAAAAAAGAATGGGCCCGCCCTCAGTCGCTGGATTGCATGAAGTTTTCAAAAGTCAAAGAAAAGTCTTCCGACTTCGCGATCTTCTTCATGTCGCATGGTCGCTTGATCCAACCGTGACAAACAGTTAAGCTTTTCTTTCAGTCGTGTGGTCTCGTGATAAAATGACAGTTATGAGATAACACTCCCGACCTCGCGTCTAACTATTTGATGCTAGTAAGTTTTGCTCTTGGTCGCCTTGTCGCCAGACCAGATGATGCTCAGCTTCCACAGTGCGCGAGTGCGCGACGAGCAGAATAGATGGTCTCATCGCGTGGTCGCTGAACAATAGAGATAAAGGAAAATAAAGCCGCGAGTGTGCGACTGAAGGGAAATGATTGCTCGTCGCCCAGTCGTTGTTCTATAAAGGTAAAGGGTTTTCAGTTCGCGACTATGCACCGAGGAAAAATGGAAGTCATCGCGCACTCGCCAATGTATGAAGGTAAACAGAAGGCAGCTCGCGGGTACGTGACGAGTTGAGAAAATGGTCATCGTACAGTCGCTGTACAAATGAAGAAATAGGGGGAATGGCTCGCGACTGAGCGATGGATGAAAAATAAAGAGCTCATCGCCTACTCGCACAGAAATGAAACAAAGAGAAGAACTGCTCGCGAGTATGCGATTCAGAGAAGCTAGCTGCTCGTCGCTCAGTCGCTACACAATGAGGACAAACATAATTCTCCCTGCGAGTCTGCGATTAATGAAAAGATAGCTCCTCGTCGCTCAGTCGTGGCGAAATGAAACAAAAAAAAAACGCTCACGACTGCGCGATCACGGAAGATGCAATGAAGAACGGAGCTCGTCATGTACTCACCCAGAATTCAGAGGGAAGAGAGCTTAGGCTGCGACTGAGTGATTCAAGGGGATAAAGCTGTCATCGCGCACTCACGCATAAAGATGGAAATAGAGTAAAGCCTGGGCGAGTAAATGACCAGATAGAGGATGATGTTGCAGATGAAAGAAGAATGGCTTGGGGTGTTTTTCTCTGTTGTAGAGGGTTTTCCAGAATAATTCAGAGGGTTTCCAATTGCAGAAAGCCATGCACAGAGCAGTCATCTGAGGTTTGGATAGATTTGTTGCAATTTCGGTGGAAAGGAAGAGGTTTCATCATGTTGCAGGGAAGAAAAAAGTTATGACTAAGTTTCCAGAAGTGCCACGAGGAAGGAGAAGAATGTCCTGGGCAAGGACAAGGAGAACACTTGGCTATGCACTGTTCACAGATAAGAGAGGTAGTTATTGTAGAGAAATATAGGTGAACAGGTGTGCATGGCTATTCAGAGTGAACGTAAATGCTGCTATCCACCATCTACCAAATCTGATTTCCAATTGCCAGATCGAGGAGGAGCAGGAAAATATCCATGAATATCTATTTTGA
>MU227288.1:42473-56334 GCA_018584345.1 Thuja plicata
GGACTTCTGAGTCATATAGTTGTCATTTATGCTGAACATGCCTTCCAATTCAACCAACCCCTTGGGAATGTGATTAGTATCCAATTGGATGACTTCCTGATCAAAAATATATTCCTTATTGTCCATAGTTGACACTAGAGATTCACAATCAATCTTTTGACCATCATATTGATCCATACATTGGATAAACCTGAGGATATCATCATCATCCTCAAAAACTTGCCAATTATGAATATTGTCAGGAACTGCTGGCCTACTTTTCATCTCAACCATAGATATGCCAATAACAGTAATATCATTATTTTTTAGGGCAACATTTGCCAAGAAATCTTCCATTATATTATTTTATCTTTCAACCCATAATATATTGAAAGCATCAAAGAATTCCAACCTATCCTAGACAACATATTTATACAATTTTAATCTGTCATCTTTAGCATTATAATGTCCCCTAATCTAAGATATAATTAACTAGGAATCTCCATGGGATTTTAAACATTTAATACCATGCTTGATGGCAATATCCATTCCCAAGATTAAAGCCTCATATTCGGCAGTATTGTTTGTGCATTGAAAAGTTAACATGAATGAATATTTAAAAGTGATACCTGATGGGGATATCAACAAGACTCCTGCTCTAGATCCTTCTTTTGAACATCCTCCATCAAAATACATTTTCCAAAGCCCATTTTGTTGTAGCAACAACTCATCCACAATTGGGTCAGTGTTTTTTAGCTGTGGCTTAACTTCTTCAACCATAAAATTTTCCATATCAAAATTCACACAACAATTTAATTCATTAGGAAAGACCACCTCAACCATAACAGATGATCATGGTTCTTTGTATAATTTGACTGCATTCCCATTTACAGGGATAGTTGCATAAGATAAATCCAACTGCATCTTTCCTCCTACTGCTGGTGCCCACTGTCTTGATAAAAGCATACCATAATATGGTTTAGTATCCACTACTACTATGTCCATTCTATAAGTTTCTTCAGGGAAAGCAACAATTTTCACTTCAATATCCTTCAAGGTTCCTACCACAGGAACTTCCCTGTTATCCATGGCATAGTAGCTCCCAGTAGATGTAGTAACCCGGAGGCCTAATTATTTCATCACATGATAGGACATCACATTTGCTACTGCTCTAGAATCAATCATGCAATTTTTTACCAAGAAATTATTTACCATTAAGGTAACATAGAATGGATCAACAGACAATGGTTCTTGAGTTATTATATTTCCAATGCAAATATTAGAAATTCCTTGCTCTTTCCTTTTCCTTTCACTAATGGACAATCTTTTCTATCACTATTTAGTGTCAAAGGTACCTCCTCATGATTCGGGATAGATACATCATCTATTCCTTTTAATAATGCTAGTGCAACTTCCATATGCTCTTTTATTTTCAACATTTCCATAAGTGGAACTGAGACTTTCAATTGGGTCAAAGCATGTTTCATGTCAAAATAAGGTGATTCAGGGGGCATATCATTTACTTTCTTCATTTTATTGAGTTTCTCATTTGGTACTAATTCTTCCTTTGATATCCCCTCCCCAATATGATCATGAGAAGATCCTGCTTGTTTGCAACCTTCATCTTTGTCATCTTTATTAGGATGAAAATCCTCATTTACTTGAGGTGAATATTTTCTAACATAAACAGGGGTAGATTTGCCTTGAGCTGGTTGTACTATTCTATTTCTTAAATTGTAGACACTTCTTGCTTGATTAATTTCTACAACAGTTAAAGACCTTTTCTCTTCATCAGTAGGAGTCCTAAAATGAGCTTGTGAACTATCATCGCCCACTGTGTTTATAGTTTCCTGTGAAACATACTCATCCTGATTATTTTGATATGTTGAACTTTGTAACTTATTTGTAAAACAATAATTATCCTTAGAACATGAATTATTAGAGGATAAAGAAATATCAGGGAGCCATGGATATGGTTTCTTTATAGTGAACATATTGATAGCAGTGCCTTCTTGTTCTTATTCTTTTGTTTGGTCAAACAGAGCCTGAGCTACTACACATTGATAGGAAGAGTGTGACATATTGCAAGAATCACACTAGGGAGTATTCTCAACATAGTCAGCACTGTTCCTTTTTAGGGGATCTAGGGTTTCCTTTTCTTTTGGGTTATCTTGCCCTTCAAGGACAGGTTTGCCATTATTCCAATTGGTCTTGTATGTATAATCTCTCAAGTTAGGTTGTTTTTCAAATCTTTGGTTAGTAAACTTATTATCTTGGTACCCTCTATCATTTTTATCCATCTTGGCAGCAAGGTCTTTTACTGCACTCACCATTTTATCCACTGTATCATCTTCTTGGACACTTTTATTGGTAGATCCCTTTTCTTTCCAAAGTTTATTGTCTTCTCTCTTCCCCAATTTCCTTGATGCTCTCCTATTACTCTCAATGTCAATTGCTATCTTGTAAGCATCCCTTAAGGTAGTTGGGTTTTTATCTCTAAGTAGATAAGACATTTTTCCATCAGTAGCATTAATGTAAGTAGTAAGGCATACTTCCTCATCTAACCTCAAAACTTGGAACAATTTGTTCATGGCCTTTTGAAATCTACTGTTAAAATCAGCCATATTTTCATTTGGAAACTTCTTGATGTTATTAAACTCATTTAACATATATCCAGAATTAACATTCTCTCTATACTGCTCCCTAAAGGATTTTACAAATTCATCCCAAGATGCAATACTATCATTAGGAAAGTTTCTGAACCAATCCCTAGCATCTTCAATTAAATATTGAACAAAAATTTTCATAATGACATCCTCATCTTCAATTTCAAAGTCAGTCATCTTATCACCAAAAGATTTTAAATGCTCTTCACAAGTAACAACATTATTTCCTGTGAATTTAGGGATCCTATCTCTTACCTCATTGGGGATCACATTAGGGTGACTAGGAATGCCTTCAAAGAAGAGAGCTCTATATCTGTTCATGTAGACAGGCCTCCATTGAAAATTCCCCAGCTCATTATCACCATTTGGTCCAGAAATTCCTCCTTGATGTTGAACAGGTGGAGGAACACTCTGCTTGGGCTTGGCAGCTTGAAAACTTGGGTGAGGACCCATAATTTGAGTAGCTACATTAGGACCATAGTTTTAAACATTTGAGTTGTTTCCACACTTTTGGACCTTAGGAGCACAACCTTGGTTGTTCACAATTAGATCAGCAGATGGATTCAATTGTTGTACTCCTTGATTCACATGCATAGAACTGCTTGTAGTAGTATTATTGGTGGCATGAAGTAAAGCTATCTTCATCTTCATATCAGCTACAGTAGCTTCCAATTCTAGCTTTTCTAGTTGTTTTTCCAATTCGTCTTTAGCCTTTCTAGCTTGTTCAATGTCCAAATCAATTTGAGGTATTCCTTCAAGGTTAGAGACTTTCTACCCAGGCTCATTTATGCTGATACCCACAACCTTTTTCTTACCTTTGTCAGGGGCATCTTTAGTCATTACCTTGAGTTTCATATTTCACTCATTCTCATATGGAAACAACTTCCTAATTACAGGTCCTTCCTTATCAAACTCATCCTTGTCAAGGTTTGAGATTTTATTCAAGGCTTTGTTTCTCACATTATTGAGGGTACCAAACAATTCTGGATCCAGACCTTTGACTTCTTGATTCATGCTTTAGTCTTAAGGTCATTCCTTCTAGTCTCAGCTAAGAGTTCTTCTCTTTCCAATAATAAATCATATATCCTTTGCTCACGTTTTTCCTCTACTTCAGTTATTTCCTTTTGTTGTTCTTTCTTTTTTCTTTTCAAAGCTGCAACCTCATCTTACAACTTATCAGAATCATATGATGTTGTTTCAGTAGCAGAAGTCTCTTCTATTGGAGAAATATTTTCTTCAGCATGAAAGAATCCTATGTTAGTATTTTCTCCATCCCTAAAGGGATCAATATTAGTATTAGCTCTGTAAGCATCAACTGGTCCCATGGGTTTTGCATCTTCAGATGAAGATGACTTCTTTTTCTAGAATGGGAATATCCATTTTTCTTTCAGAGGCATTTTGGGAATCATGCTTAGATGCCCCTCTTTTGGACCATTATTTCCTTTGAGGCATATGGAGCTCCTCTCCAAGATCCTTTTTAGGATTTAGTCTGGAATATGATCTGGTATTTCTTTGTCGGCTCATCTCATAGAACAAACAAATATTTCACTATGCAATATTGGAATAACCATAAGTTAGAGTCACCACCTCTTTTCAGAGGATTAATGTATAAAAAGATCAAACACCTTGTCCTATCTTAGGTTTTGCCTTACAATAATAAGAAAATATGGAAATTTGTAGATATATTAAGCTTGATAATTCCTCACCTAGTAATTTCAAGAAAATAATCTTTCACTGCCCATAACTACAAATCTTTTCCATACAACAGACTTCCTCTTGAGAGAAAACAAGGGATCACATTAGATATTTTAGAGTTATCAATTATTCTAACTAAGACAAGATCTGTATCATTTTGAGGATCAGGACCTTCAAACAATGCACCACAGCAGATAAGTAGAATAAAATCGCTCTAATGATTATAAGGAAGAACAAACTGATTCTCAATATTGTAAGGACAACTGCTTTCATGATCATGACTCTGAGAATATTACAAAACTCCCCAGTAGAGTCACCAATTCGTTAGCTCTTTTTCTTGTGGAATCAATTACAATGGAAATAAATTCTAGACTCTCTTATAGCCAAGTTGGATTCTCACAGGGAAAAGGCTAATTAACAAGGATAGAAAATCCTTCTACACTTTGGGCTCCACACCCAGGTGGGTGCACCTTTGAGAGAATATTATTTTTAGCAGTTCTTAACAATGGATTAAGGATTGGTAATCCTTTCTTTTTTTGCCATTTAGGCCTAGGAAGGCTAACCTATTGATTCACTCTTCAAGGAACCACTAAGATGAATTGTACTAAATACAATTAACTAGACATGTACTTGAAATAGAAGAAATATAAAGATTGATTAAATTTGAGTTGATGATAACAACCACTTGTTAGCATTTTGACCAGTGCCTAATCATGGGTGATAGAGTCAAAATAGAGCATACACATATTAAATATAATCAAAAGAGATACAAATGAACCCTAGCTAGAATGCCTTACAAGCTATCCTCTTATCCTCACACCCTTGTATCAAATCCTTGCATAAACCCTAATTCTCTGCAATCATCTGCAAGATTTAAAACTCTCCTTGAAAGCAACTCACAGACAAGAACATGACTATCTTATAACTAGTATATTCAAAGTGCCTTACAAATTGAACATACAAGAATTAATAGAAAATGCAAGAAGACATCATTGACATAAAAATGGAGATTCCATTGTATTTTATTAATGTAAATTTGAATATCAGTACATCCAAAAAAGACTCAAAACCAACAGTCAAACACAATTCAATAATCTACCTTGTAGTCTTGTTTTTTTACCATCCTTATTACAATACTATAATTCGATACTTATAGACAGCCACAGTCATCTTGGAATCATTTTGGAAAATAAGGATGCAACAAGTTACAGATGACTAGACTAAATGACAAAATATAGTTTCAAGAAAAGACAAAACTTCAGGTGGATGGGAATAGCAAATTCTGCTATGAGCCAAGTAATCTTCTGTCCTGTGACCACCTGGATGCTTGAGGTTTCTTTGAGATGGCTAGATCTTTGTCATCTGGATCTTGTTTTCTTTCTGATGCATAGGATCTAATATCTAATTTGTTCAAATTGCTTATCCTCTTCGATGTTAGTTGTCCCCTTTATGTTTATTATCTCATGTTACCGGGGTGACTATTCCATACTTGCTAACCCATGTAGTGAACACCTCATCACTCGGCCAAATGAAATTGAGAAATTCATCCTTTTGGCTATTGAACTCCTCCCAATCATTGTTAGCTTTCTCAACTTCTACCTCCCAAGATTCAAAAAGTGCCTTGGCTTTGTTCAAAATATCAATAGTCACCGCAAACCAGCCTGTATTTGCCAATGTAATAATACTTTTTGTCCTACTGGCTAGTGCTTCATTCAACTACCTAAGACATAAGGCTTCACTCTTAATGTTCTCATCTTCTTTGAACATATTGGGATACATATCATATCTATCCCTGGAAAATTCTCCTCTTAGAGTTGTGACCCTCTTCATGACCATGTTATTCTTGATGTCCAAATTGACCATCAATTTGAGACACTTATGAGTGCTTGTCAGGATAATATCAATGTTATTTTGTTCCTTTGAGAGGGAGTAGAAGTATTTGATGTGGGTTTCCTTCCCTTTCCACTTAGTCACTATCAGATCCCACTACTTCTTTTCATCCTCATGTTTGCTAGCGATGCTTGCAATCTTCTTTTCCAGTGAGTAGAGGTTAGAAAGGTTAACCTTACTGGCACACTTTTTGAGGTTTGGAAATATCTGATCTGAACATTTTTCTTTACCAATTCCTTAGCCTCTTTGTATTCCTGGGAATCTTCAAGGTCTCTTTTACCCTCCTCTTCTAGCCTTGTTCTTTCACTGATTAACCTGCTCTTCTCAGCCTCCAATTCTACTCTTTTAGCATCAATAGCTTCTTGAGTAGTGGGACTTAGAGGTGCAGGGGATGGGGATATGTTACAAAAGGACTAGAGGAAGAGGGCTGATGAATTTCCTATGCAATTACCGCTTGGGGAACAAATTGGAATTTTTGTTTACCCTCCACCTCTGCTATCCTTTTATCTTTCATTAAGGATTTGACCTTTTCCTCATTATAATCTTTGAGTACAAACTCATATCTCTCATTTAAACTAGTATAGGCCTCATTTTCTCTCTCATCTACCTTCATGCTTAAGTTAGCTATTTGAACCACAAGATTTTCAGCTTCAGTTCCTAAGGTATCAGCAACCCTCTTTACAATTAGACTGCCTATGTCTTCCACCTCATCATCTTCCTTCATTCTCCTCTTGTCCCTTTTCTTTAATGACTAGATGCCTACAGCTACATGATCTTCACTAAATTGGGCACTAATTGATGTCCCAGTAGTGGTCATAGGTTTGGCTTGCTTTCTACCAGCATCAAAGACCACTAGATCAACCAAATCCCATTTTGGCAATATGAGGACTCCCTGCCTCTTGACCATTTGTCTACCCTCTTTAGGGGTAATCTTATCAAACTTTGATATCATTTCTTTCTTAACCTCCTTTTCTACAGCCTCCTTGGCAGAATTGGGTTGAGATTCTAGCATATTTTGGCACTTATGATGGTATTCATCAATATGGCACCTTCATAGAAACTGAATGAAAGCCCTGGTTTTGATGAAATTTTCATCAGACAAGAATTCATCATTGGCCTGTTTGGTTATAGGATCTAACTCCTTACCATCAAATTCTGCCACTGTGAGGTTAGTTGTTGTATGTCTACGTGCCTCTGGCATCCCTTCTTGTAGCTCTTGAGTAGTAACAACTACTTCACCAGCATTCCTTAATTTTACCAATTGTTCAGCAATGGCCTGATCATCATACTGCATAGGGGATTGGGAAGGAGAGTATAATTCACTCTCCTATTCTTTGGTTTCCACTTGTTGCCTCTTGGGATAGGACACCTCTTGAAAACTGATATATGCTGGTCTCTTTTCCTTATGCTGGGGAGGTTGCTCAGCTTTGGGAGCAATAGTAGTGTATCCTCTTCTCTTATATACTACATAATTCCCTGGTGGAACTACTCTTCTCTGTGGAAATTTATTCAAAATAGCAAGAGCCCTTTCTAGATCATTTTCAACTGCTCTCTGCCTTTTCTCATTTAGAGTTCGCATAATTCCCTCAAAAAGATTCATTAGGGAATCAATTTTGTAAGACCATGGGAAAAAATCCTTTAAAGGATCATAAGTCTTATCAAAATTTTGAACAAAGTCCAAATACTTCTTGTATGCCATCCATTTCTCTTTCCTAATTTCCTGAACATCAATGTCAAAAATAATTCTGATGATATCCTCTAGATAATTGAATTGATGTTTTAACATTATACAATTAGTCCTCTTCCTAAACATACCCATGATAAAGTCTTCATTATCTGCACATCTGGACACATAAGTGGCTAAATGATAGGGCTCAAAATACTTATCAAATTGTGTCCACCCACCTTTGGTTATGATAAAGTGATGGGCTTTGGTGAGGTTAGGAAAGATATTTCCCTTCATTTTTCTGGTCAGAGCTTCTTCCTGTAGCCCACCTAATTGCCTTATAATTTCTTCTATTCCAATCCTGAGTGGGACTCTGTAGGGTAGCACATAAGGAGTACCTCTGAAGCCATAAACCCTAATTACTATGGAAAAAGGGTACAAAATTAAATCTCCCCAATTGTGAGAAATTTTTAACTCTGGGGCATACTCCATAGGCCTTAAAAGCCTCATCATTTCATTGTGAACCATAGCATTCTAGTTACTTAGTAGTGACTTGAGTCTAGTTACAAAAACCTTATCAAAGCACACATAACTAGCATTCTTCCTGTCCCAAGATAAATCTGCACTCCACACCTGAACCGACAATTCTTTACCATCTTGGAATTTTTCTAGTTCCATTTCTTCCTCAAAGAAATCTGCACTGTTGAATAAGAACATATGCATCATGAGGAAATACCTAATAAACCCTCATGCATTTCCTGAGCATTATAAGATGCATAATCAAATACTACTAACAAATGGGTATGTAGAATCTGAACAACCATCAACATTATATGGATAGGCATTGCCACCTCTACATCTATCCCCAAAACATTGCACAAAGCACTGTACATTTTTCTGGCCTTGCCATTGAAAAGATCCAATTTGAAGGGTTCTGGGGTTCTAGGCCGTACCACAACCAAGTTTCCTATTTGGTTAACATACCCCTTCACTACTTCACCCCTGTAGTAATCTCTTTGGTTCTGGTATACTTCTTTGAAGTACTCAAGATCAATATCATCCATATGTTGAGAGGTGTCGGTCAACTTGAAAATCCTTCTGATTTCATTAGCTGATACAGTCAATAGTATATCTCCCTAGGTGTCCCTAACAACCCTAGCCACCTTATCATAAGTGTTTGCAATCAAGGTGAACAAATCAGTGTCCATGAACACACTAGCTGCTATCAGTTTTCCCATGTCTAATTCCCAAATATTACAGTCTAGGGTAGGGGCATTCATCTGGCTATAGGCTGTTCTGAACAAAGTGAGGCCATCAAAACTGGTATAGGCATATTTCACCCATCTACCAGAATCATATAACCCCTCTCCAATTTTGAAATGGGGATGTGATGGAACTACCCTTTTAATTTGTGTGGCATCCCTTGAGGATAGTGGTAATTGCTACAACAAATATTCTCTAACATTTCTCTTCTGGTAATCAACCTCTCTAGAAACTACAACCCTAGGGTCCATTCAAAGGTTTTTTTTCTCATAATACTAGACTCAGATTCTGAAACAAAGCACTAAAACCTTTCTAAACTGCAAATTCCACCTCAATTTGAAAGCTACTGAATCAGTAAGCTTACCCGTTCTACACAGAAGTCGCGTTAAGCTAGTTTTCTTTGCAATTCCATCTTTGCTCAAATAGTTTTGGTGAATCATTGAGACTGTAGTTGACTTAATCAATTTTATGGCCTCAATCAAATCAATCTTTCAAATTGAATTCGACTAGATTTGCCACACATTTTTCAATTAATTCATAGGTTTCAATTTCACGGCTTAACGACTCTCTGCAACTTGTTTTATCAACTTTGAATTTGAGTCATTGATTCTCTTGCATCTAACGGCTATCTTATTTTCCCAAAAACAACTATCGACTAAGGACACATGTCACAACCGCTTAATTGCTTACTCACTAGATGTCAAGCATTTTCTCTTTAAGCGATTAAGCGAGCCATCAGATATGAAGAAACTTAACTGAAGTTTAAAATTTCACCAGCTTTGAATGCCTGGGCCCACCAATTGCCATATGTCATCATCGCTTAATGGCTTAGTTGTTAGATGTCAAGCATCTTGGGTATAAGCCATTAAGCTGACCGTCAGATCTTTCTGCGCTTTAACACCTTTTATACTTGTCTACGACTGGACCCACACTCCTTCCTGGACACGTTTCATCATCGCTTAATTGCTTGCCCATTAGATGTCATGCACCTTTCGTTTAAGCGATTAAGTAGGTCGTTCAATCTTTTCAAACTTTCCCACTATTTAACAGAGTGCCTTTACAACTGTTCGGCCCCACCAAGGACACACATCGCCACCGCTTAATTTCTTACTCGTTAGATATCGAGCAGTTTCTCTTTAAGCCATTAAGCAGCCTGTCCGATCTTTTCACATTCACAAACTATTTAACTAAAGACTTTCATGACTTATTCAACCCCACCAAGAACACGTGTCACTGCTGCTTAATCACTTGCTTGATCGATGCCGTGCATCTTTTGATTAAGCGATTAAGCCGACCATTCGATCAAAGCTAATTTGCTCGACACATAAGGTGATGACATAAAAAGGGACTTTTCATGGCGTGACTTAGGAATTATTAGAGTGGTTAGGAATCATAGTCTTTTTTCAAAACTAACCCATTTAAAATGGACACATGACTTGAGGATACTTAAGTGACCAAAAAAGTAACATGAAAATAGAATCGGCTAAGGCAGTTAGGGTTTTTAGTCATTTTCCACCATTTTCAACTAGGTTAAGGGTTTAAGCTAATTTTGGAGAGGTATAAGAACAATTTGAATCTCAATTTCAAAGCCCTTGATACTATCAATGATAGGATACCCTAGGAAAATTACAAGGCACAAATTAAACAAGAAATAGCACCAACAAACATCTTGAAGCATAATGTCCTATCTTGTCACAAGTGAAACATTTAAAGCGTAAATTACCTTTTTATGTTCTAATTCCATCATTAATCTTATAAAATTTTCCTCTATTTAATAAAATTATTATTATGTACTAGTTTAGTTGCCTTAAATTTTGATGTAGTCAAGGCCAGAGAAGTCTCAAAAGAGATGTCCAGACTTGTAGCCAACAATAAGAACAATAATGGAAACAACAACACAACAAGATTTTAGAATATCAACACATTGATTTGTCAAAAATTCCATTACATGTAACATGCCGAGTAGTAAGGCCTTCTTAGTTATGGCCACATACAACAAAAAATACACTAAGATCTATCACAGAGATCTCAACAAACTTCAAATCACCTGCTTAACTAGCCCATATTTGTAACAGATAGTAATCTCACAGGAAAACTCAATACACATCTAAACTTGTTCTCTCAAGCCACCAAGTAATCTTCTTGTTTCCTAAGCTAACAAGCTACTATCCCTCCAACCTATCCTTCACCTAGTTTAGTTCTACTGACCTATACAACAATTCTTTCACCCTCTCCTCACTTCCCTTCTACTCTACCCAAACCCTCTTTTTGTACAACACAACCACAAGTTGGCTTTACAATTAAATAAATCGATGAAACTTAAGTCAACATAAAGAACACAACACCCAATGTGTTATTCATTAGCCGACATCCAAAAACCATTAAATTTTCATAGGAGAGTGAACCAAATCAGATTTAGGTCCTCACACCTCCAATGGTCGATCCAAAACTTGAGAAACACAATCCCAAATTAAATGCACCAGTCGGCCCACCCAAAAAATAAGAAAACCCTGTTGATGATCAAGAACACGAAAACCAAGCCACTCAGTGAGAGGCACAATTGAGCCAAAAACCACCAAAGAGGCACCACTGATAAAAGAATCTCTAAGCATCATCGACCCTAGTCACCAGGTCTATCAGTGAAGCAACAAATCTTCCAACTAAGAACAACGACCAAATGATAGATAAACTTATATCTCCAACTGCGCTTGCAGGCAAAAACCAAAACATATTTTTGGTGATACAGGATTGCTAATTATCCTAGGATGCTCCTACATTAGACACTTGATTTGAGAAAGGATGTTTTTAGCATCTTCACGAACATTTGTTTGGATGAAACACATGGATACCAAAAATGTCCTTTAGGTTCTCAACAGATACACCCATGCCTCAGTTCTTCTTTTGCTTCCTCCTACCACTAGCACTCCCTGATGTTCCTTTGGATCTCTGAACTTGAATGTCTACACAAACCTCCATAGTCATCTCAGATCTCCTTGCAATGCTCAAGTATATATTTCCTTCATCTTCATCCTTCAAAAGAATCAAATTAAACTTCTATCCATCTTTGAGGATAGTAAATAAATTCCTCTTACAATCATGAATAGCCTCGCTATCATATTGCCAAGGTTTCCCAAGTATAACAAGACAAGAATTCATCTCCACAATTTCACATAATACTTCATCCTTATAAGAACCAATGTGAAAACTTACTATGCACTGTTCCTTCACATCTACTGCATGATCTTCTTATACCCAACTTATCCTATAAGGACAAGGATGTTTCAATCCCCTCAAACTAATATTTTGAACCATCTCATTAGAAACCAAGTTATCAATACCCCCTCCATCAACATTCATCTTATAAGATTTACCACCAAACTCACACATAGTCCTCAACAAGTTCTTCCTCTAACAAGAATCGGGTTGTTTCATGGGCAACAATGTTATGTGAAGAAAAAGACTCACACCTTCTATGTCAGGTTCATTTTCTACAACTTTATTGACCACATCATTTTTTTGACTACCAACCTTCTTATCTACATTGGGACATTCAAATGACCGATGTACTTCTTCTCCATAGTTAAAATAGTTACCTATGAATACACCTCTACATGCATTTCAACTAGGTTCAACATATTTCAATTCCTCCTCAACTCTCGATTTATCCTTTAGCGACTTCTGTTACTTCTCTTTCCGTCAAGAATTATCATGACTTATTCTCTTGAACTTAGCTTCTACCTTCAAGGAATACTGGTAAGCATCCTCAACTAAGTCAATGTTCAACATACCAATCTCATCCTAGATTTTGAATCTTAGACCATTAATATACCTCATCACCTTTTCCTTAGAAATTTCTATGTGCCTAGACCGAATAGTCAACTTGTAGAACTCCTCTGTATAGTCTTACACAATCATCTCTTGCTTCCTTAGATTTTGTAACTTCTTAAACAACTCAAGTTTATAGTCGAAAGGAATAAACTTAGCTTTAAGTTTTTCCACCATCAAACTCCACTGGTTGATCTTCATCTCACTTTCTTCTTCTCTATCTCTCTCCAATAATTTCCACCAAAGAGAAACATGTCTCTTTAACTTGGTCTTTTCTATCCTTACTCTAAGTGGATTTCAAATATCTTCCAACTCAAAATATTCTTCCAACTCACCAATCCAATCAATCAGATCCTTGCGTCTAAATGTATCTAAGAAATTGTAAACCTCCATTGGGTAACTTTTACCCAACTGATTACTAGATCTCTGCAACTAATCAGTTCTATTATCTCCACTAGATCCAACAGCTTAAATTTTTTAGAAGCTTCTTCATAAGCATCTTCTCTTCTAGGACCTCTCTACAATCCAACACCAACATTTATAATTCCCTCAATGACTTCATTCCACAATTCAATCATCTCATTATGGATCTCATCTCGTAGATACTCTTTCATTTGGTCAATCATCCTAGGTTTATGATGGGGAGGTCACCTAACTCTCTGAAATTCCTACTCTCTTCTAGGAATCTCACCTGGAATCCTATTCAATTTAGGACTCTCTCTAGACTCACACTTGAGTCTCTTTAAGGCGACTCTCAGACCCTAACCAGAAGGACTTATCTTCCCTCTCTCCTAGGTTCCCTACCCACCGAAATGTTTTACTCCTTACTGTCTCTCACTCTTCATGACTGAATCACTACAGTCACACACCTTCTTAC
>MU227288.1:62794-84495 GCA_018584345.1 Thuja plicata
CTCTTGACTAGCTTCTCATCCCACAAAAATACAGAAACAAGCATAATATACATGGAGGATGCTTCTTGACTGTCACAATCCATGGAACAGATTATCAGAGTCAAGAAGCACCCATATTTATCTAACATAAACAAAACAGCACTTTACAGTAAGCTACTCAGAACAAAAGAACACGTAAAGTACAGACAAACTTATTTATATTAACAATACAGAAGATTACAATATGCTTCGCTAGTCTCCTCTGTCTCTGTAACTAACTAACTATCTGAACTGTCTCTGATCTGAACCCTTTCTCAGATTCTTCTTCTCTACTTTATCTCTGGCTTCTCCTCAATTCTGTAACCCTGGTGGTTACCTGTCGATCCCAGCCTTCCATCTATTCTCTGTTCTTCATGCTCTCTGCAAACTGTCATCAGTTGTTCTGCATGGTCGACACTCTGGTCACCTCTTTTCCCTCGTGTCATTCTCTTCTCTGTTTGGCTGTTATGACTTTTCAATGTTCTCTCCTATCGACATGTCAACATATTTGACCATTTGACTGATCTATTTTTCCCATCGCGTAGTCGCGAATGAAATTTACCTTTCAAGTCTTGTTCTGTGACTGAGTGATGACCTTCTCATCGCACTCTCGCAATGCATTTTCATGACTTGGCTTTTACCTCGCGACTGAGCGACGAGCTCAAGTCGCGCACCCGATTTTCTTTTTCACGAGCTACGTTTTGTGCTGCGACTGAGCGATGAGCTCAAGTCGCATACTCGCACTGCATCTTTATTGACTGCTCCTTACTCTGCGATTCGGCGATGCACGTTAGTCACGCACTCACTACACTTCTGGATGAACTGGAAATTCATTGGCGACCCTGCGACACAATTCATCGCGCACTCACAACTCTTTCTGACGAGCTGGCCCTATCTCGGCGACTGAGCGATACGATCAGTCGTGCACTCGCTATGTTTTTACTCGAGCTGCCTCTCGCTTTGCGACCAAGCGATGAGCTCCCGTCGCGCACTCACCACACGTTTCCCCAAGTGGACCTTTTCCTTGTGACTTGGTGATGCATCGGGTGTCGCTCACTCGCACACCAGGACTTAACTATTTGTCTTCGCGACTGAGTGATTGAACACCCATCGCGTTGTCGCACCATGTTTTCTCGGACTACGAATTGACTCATGATTGGGTGATGAGCTCCTCGTCGCATTGTCGTGCACTGTTCTTTCTATTAGCCATCTGCGACTGAGTGACTAGTTCCTCGTCGCGCACTCACGCACTAACAGACTTAACACATAACTAGCTCGCGAGTGTGCGATGCATTCCTTTTGCTACTCTCTGCTGCTCTGCGACTGTGCGACTAAGCAAAACATGACTTGCTCGTTAGAAGACTTGTATCAAAACTTGTTCAAAATTGCTGGGGCTAGGGTTTTGAGCTAAACCCTAGGGTGCTCTGCACCAGTTTAGTCTTCAAGGAGGAATATTCAAAACCTTAGTGCAACTTCCTCTGATCAATTATTTATTCACTACGTAGATACCAAGAATCACAACCCTCTCCAACAAATCAAAGTTCTAAACATGAATTTTCAAAAACCACCAGCATCAAATCATCTTTGATACAACTTGATGTTGTCAAGGCTAGAGATTTCTCAAAAGAGATGTCCACACTTGCGTCCAAAAACAAGAACCAAAATGGAAACCACAACAAAAAAAGATATAAGAATATCAACTCATTAATTTGTGAGAAATTCAATTACATGCAACATGCCAAGTTGGAAGGCCTTCTCATTTAAGACGACAAACATCAGAAAATACACTAAGATCTATCACAAAAATCTTATGCAAGATTTTGATCACTCCCTTAACTAGCCTATACCTTTAATAGATAGTAATCTGGAAAGAAAACTCAAGACAGATCTAAGCTTATGCTCGCAAGCCACCAAGGAATCTTCTTATTTCCTAAGCCAACAAGATACAAGTCCTCCAAGGTATCATTCACCTAGTTCAATTTCATAGACCTTTACAACAATTCTTTCACCCTCTTCTCACTTCCCTTCTACTCTACCCAAACCCTCTTTTTATACAACACATCCACAAGTCGTCTTTACAATTAAATAAATAAACCAAACATAAGTTGACCTAAAGAACACAATACCCAACATGTTATTAATTATTTGGCTTCAAACAATAATTAAATTTTCATAGGAGAGTGAACCAAATGAGATTTAGGTCCTCACACCTTCAATGGTTGATCCAAAACTCAAGGAACAAAACCCTAAATTAAATGCACTAGTCAGACAGCCAAAACAAATAGAAAAAACCCTGTCGGTGATAAAGAACACTGAAACAAAGCCACTCAGTGAGAGGAAAAATAGAACAAAACACCATCGAATAGACACCACCGAGAAAAGAATCGTCAAGCACCACCAAGCCCATTCATTAATTTCCTTGGTGAAGAAACACATCTTCCAACTGAGAACTTCCACCAAATGACCGAGAAACTCAGGTCTCCAACCGCGCTTTCCACCAAAAACCAAAATGAAACCAAATTTTTTTTTTGGTGATACAGGATTGCCAACTATCCCAGGATGCTCTTGCATCTAATGCAATTTCTATTCTTATGTTTGTAGTAAAAAATTATCTCATCTCAAAAGAAAGTAAAGATCCATACATTTTTTCTTTGGTAAACTAATTCAAATTTTGAGCTTCCTCTATATAAGGAACTTTAGAACTATATGGGTGGTAAGGGTTCTATGAACCTTTTGTACCACATCATTTTCTTTCAGAGTGTCACCAAGTCCTATCATCTCATTCATCAAATGACCCATCTCTAAAAGTATGTTGTTATATTGTCATATTCCTTCATCTGGAAGCTTTAATATAACCTTAAAATTATGTAACTTAGCTTATTTTACTTTATCATTTCCTTCATAAGTATTTCTTAACTTTTTACAAAAATCATGAGCATTTAACAAAGATACAAATTTAGCTGATTCATCTTTATATAGAGCACCAAAAATTGGATATCTTTCTCTTTCATTTCCTTCATATACTTTGATTTCATATGAAGTGTTTAACCCATGTTTTGGTTTCACATATTAATTCTCTACAACCTTTCAATTCTTATAACTAAGAGAGACCAAGTATCCTTGCATATGAGCCTTCCAATAGGCATAGTTAGATCCATCAAATGTAGGGAGTCATTAATTTTATAATATCAATATCATTTTAAGAAGTAAATCTCTTCTCTAGCGAACCATAGGTCTAATACCAATTATTAAATGTGCAAGAAAAATAAGTGGGGAGTGATTAGATGTATGCAAAACCTATACACTATTAAACCTTTAATCCACTAAACACACTTTAATCCTCTCATCATGAAAAGATAGAAATATGAAGAGAATAGAAACTATCAAACACATGGACTACCATATTTACATGGAAATCCTTGTTAAGGGAAAAACCATAGAGAATATTAATTCTGAAATATATATGAACATAAGCTAAGGTGATTTTACAAGGAAATGCATGTTACTCCTACCCTAGTCATTTTGGTGTCATTAGTTTTTCCAAATTCATATTGTTCATACTAGACAGTCCGTAAAGTACAAAGAGATAATTGTAAAAGAAGCACAAAGACATACACTAAGCAGAGACATACACCGAGAAGAGACATACACCAAGTAAGGGAATTTACCAAGTGAGTAAGTCACTGACAAGTGATAGTTACCAAACCAAGCACACTATGTCACCAACCAAGAAAAAAGCATGTTACTGAGTTTTACAGAGTTGACATAATCATTCAATGCATGTACATTGAATCTGGATGCCAAGCAAGAAATATATTATACAATTTAAAGCAAGTATTTATCAGAACATTGGGATTCCAAAATAAATTGATTGTACATGATCAAGAGGTAGATTCCTAAACTTAGAGACTTGTTTGTTGATCTTCTAAAAAAGTATATACATGTCTTTGCTTAGTCCTATAATGAATTGAAGGCATATAGGGAAGACATTTTCCAACATGAGATTCCTTTAAAGGAAGGCAAAAATCCTTTCAGATAGAAGTTAAGACCTATCAATCCCACCTTGGCACCCAAGATGCAAGAAGAACTGAAAAAGATGAGGGACACTGAAATAGTCAAGACAAGTAGACATTCAACATGGGTATCAAATTTGGTACCAGTAAGAAAGAAAAATGGTGATATCAAACTTTGTGTAGATTTCAGAAATTTGAACATCAACTCATTTAAGGACAACTATGGTTTGACAAATATGGAAGCTATGATAAAAAGAGACATTGGATTTGGATTGATGTTTATGTTGGATGAATGTTTAGGATATAATCAGGTCATGGTTAAGGAATTAGAACAGTTAAAGACTGCATTCACCACACCTTGGGGAACTAATGTGTATGTTCGAATGCCTTTTGGCTTGACAAATGATGGGGAAACATTTCAGAGAGCCATGGATGTGGCATTTTCATATTTCATAAAAGAATTTCTAGTAGTCTACCAAGATGATCTTACAGCCTATTCAACAAAGGAGGATCAACACTGTGGTCATCTTGAGAGAATTTTTGTGATATCATTGGAATATGGGGTTTCTTTTAACCCAAACAAGTGTGTTTTTGGGGTTACTGAGGGAAATATATTAGGAGATATTATATCTAAAGATGGAGTTAGAATTGAACCTAAAAGGGTAGATGCAATTGATACAATCCCCCATCCAAGGAATCTCAAGGGTATTTAATCTTATTTTGGACAAGTGAATTCCTTGAGGAGATTTATTGCAAACTTTGCATAAACCGGTATTCTAATTTCAAGAATGATGAAAAAAGGAGCCAAAATGGAATGGAATCAAGAATCATGTAAGGATTTTTCAAATATTATGCAGGCTATCAAAGATGCCCTTGTTTTCAGAGCACCTGATTATGGTAATCCTTTACAGATCATCTCCTTTTACCTCATACAATATTGTTACTGCAGTATTGTTACAAAAGAATTTGGAGGGTTTTGAACAACCCATCTCCCTTTTCAGTAAGTCTTTACAACTAGTAGAGCTAAAGTATGACATCAGGGAAAAACATGCCTATGATTTGGTCAAATATTTCAAAGATTTTTGGTGTTATTTGGTAGGAGCAGCTGTAATTGCTTATGTGCCTAGTTTTGTTGTGAAGGATATTCTGGTCCTACAACAAGTTTTCGGGAAGAGGTGTAGATGGATAAATAGGATCCAAGAATTTAACATTGATATTCATACTACAAAATTGGCCAAAGGTCTAGGACTTGAAAAACTAATGGCTCAGAGAAATTTAGATGGTAATCATGTAGATATGCTAGAGGAAAACCAAAGGCCTTATATCTGTGATATGGATTTTTGTGAATGGTATAAGAATATTATTGGATACTAGCCAAAAATTGTTTTGCCTCCTGAAATGGATTAAAATAGAAGGACAAAAATTAAGTTTCATATTGTTAAATATGCAATAATTGAAGGTCAATTGTGGTGGAGGAGCAATGAAGGAGTATTTCTCAAATGTGTAGATTATGATAGATCTAAAAACTTTTTGGAACAAATGCATAATGGTGCATGTGGGGGCTATTACATGGTTAAGACTACTGCACACAAAATTATAAGATCTTGTTTTTGGTGGCCTACTATTTTAAAGGATGCCCACAATTATGTTAAAATGTGTGATGCTTTCCAAAAATTTGGAGGTAAGCTTAATTTTGGTGGGAATTTTCTTTTGAGGTATGTTGCAGTTGAGTCACCTTTTAAGAAATGAGGAATGGAATTCATTGGGGAGATTCCAAATAAGTCTAGTGGGGGTCATTCATTGATCCTACTGGCAACTAATTATTTTACCAACTGGGCTGAAGCAATTCCCACTAAAAGATCCACTAGTAAAGTTTTGATTGATTTCATGTTACAAAATATCTTAACTAGATTTGGTTGTGCATAGAATATTATGGTAGACAATGCAATGTGTTTCAAATCAGATGAATTTAATATTTTCTGCCAGCAATATGGGATCCAATTTTCTTACTCTTCCCCATATCATCCACAAGGGAATGGTCATGTTGAATCCAATAATAAGAATCTAATTACAATTATGAAGCAAGTGTTGGATAAGAACAAGCAGGCTTAGGATTCAAAGATGCCACAAGCACTATGAGCTGATATGGTAATGGTGAAAAAGGATTTTGGGTGTGCACCTTTTGATTTGGTATATGGTATCTAGGCTAGGTTGCCTCAAAACAACTTGTTGTAGATGTGTAAATTTGTCCAAGAATATGATGAAGAAATGGAAGATGACATGAGGATAAAAATGGATGATTTAACACAACTAGATGAATCAAGAAGTGATGCACATGACAGGAATATTAAGCTGGAGTTGCAATGTAAGGATTTTTTTTACAGAAGAACTACTATTAGAAGTTTCTAGAGTGATGATTTGGTCCTCATATAGAATGTGAGGCTTGCAGACAAAGGAAAGCATGGTAAGTTTGATCTTATCTAGCTTGGACCATATATTATTAACAATAAATGGGGTTCTATTTCTTACGTTCTTAAAGACCTGGTTGGAAATGTTTTTTAATTGCGAGTTAATGGACAATTCCTCAAATTCTAATTCTCTTGAAGTCTCAAATCCATGACCAGTAGGTTTGTACATATTCCCTATTTTGGTAGTTTTTGTGGGTGCATTTTAGGTTACTTTCTTTCTTGTAGGTGGTCTTCTTATCCCTTACATTCTAGATTCTTGTCATGCCTGCAAGAGATATACCTCCCTAGTTAGAGCCACTGTTAGGACTATAAAAGATCTTGCTTCAATAGTAGAAGTTTTTAGTTGCAAAGAGTTTTCCTCTTTATCTTGTGTGAGAATGTTGCTGAGGGATGAGGATGTCATGTTTTTCTTCCTTTGGATGGTCTTTATGCTTTGGAAATAGTTAGAATCCATGGTGCCTTCTCTTCTCTTTTTTGGGTTTTGAAGCACTCTATATCCTTTATCCCACATTGGCGGTGCTATGAAATAACTTAATGTTTTTATATCCTAACCTATAGTGGTTAAGTGCTAAAAGGAACATGACATTTTGGCCAATGGTTTGTGGGTCAAGCGGTTAAGTGGTGGCAAGCTGGCAGACAAGAAGGGTAATTTGTGGGTGCACGCTTAGGTGAGGTGGTCAAGGGGTGACAGGTGTGAGAACAATGTTATGTTGTGATACAAGTCATGAAATATCTAGTCAAATAGTGCGATGGCACGGGTGCTAACCTATGGTAGACTGACATGTGGCAAGGAAAAGTAGAATGATGAAGTGGCAGAGGTCACATCAAATCAGGTGGTGCCACGTGGCACAAGCAGAGAGATAAATGATGGGACCGGTAAGGTGCATCAAATGAAAGGGTGATGCATGGAAGCATTGGAAAATATGAAGGTGGTAAAAGGGAGATCAAATACAATGGTTTTTTCCATCAAAGGAAGGATGCACGATGGATATGCATCGCGTCATGGCAAGATCTTTCCACGCATCCATGTCAGCAGTAAGAAGTATGGGGCCTATGTAGGATGGCTAAGGAACATGTGGTTTCAAGGACCAATGGGGAGGTTCTTGTTGGAGGTCAATAGAGTTGGACCAGGGTAATATTTTTTACTTGATTTCCAGGTGATTAAGAGGAAGATCGATGAATAGGTTTTAAAGATGAAAAAAATTTCAATCTGGACCATTGATGGGGATTTTATGCCAAGAATAGTCGTTGTAACTGAATTATGAATTTTCAAATCTATTCTAAGAGTTTCTAGCTTTGGTTGTGTGTTTCAGACATGCATGGGAGTGGCTCAAGGTTCTATTTGTCCTTGGTTTGACATTGATGGTGTTGATTTGTGGCTAAGGACATTCTTATGGTCCTGGATGCATTAATTGTATCATGGAGGTGGAATGGGTTCCTGGTCTATGAGCTATTTGAGGATACTTTTTTCCCTTTATGTGTTGGTTTCACCATTATGATTGGTCCTTTTCTTGTGTCTTTATGGGTGATGCATCAGATCAGATCTTTTTGATGATCTTTTGCAGAAAGATTAGCTGAATAGAGGAAGGACTACATTAATTTCATAGAAGGACAATTTTTTGACAACCCTCTCCAAGGGTTTCCTCCTTCTACATAAGGATTTCTTTTCTCTATTGTAGGGGTTCTAAAATTTTAGGGATTCCATAATTTTTGGTCCCAGGAATATTGCATATTTGTATTAGACTGTATTAAGATTAGATAGAATGTTCTTTGCTCTTTTTCATATTATTGAGTGGTGTAGTTTCTTAGTCATGTTGATGCAAAAATTTGACTCATCATAATTAATATTAGTACTTCTCAGTTTCAGGTCTCTCCTTGGTGTTCACCTTATGAATTTTGGATTTTCTAATTTATTACATATAATTTCTTTGTGTATATGTTTTATTCCTTAGTTTTGATCTAGGATGAAATTGAATATGCTTTAGGATATAACATATATCATTTGGTGTATCTACAGAAGGATACTATAATAAGTATATGGTATGAGTTGTTTGTATTTATGGCTATGAGTCTTTTCCAATAGGTTGTTTTCTCTCTTCAGTATTTGCATTGAGATATTTCCCAATGGATAAGGCACTAATCAAGAACTAGTACAATTATTATTGATATATGTTTGATCTGGTTTGGATATATTCTACAAATTTACATCAAAACTATTACTAATTTATTTCATATCCTATGGTGGTTAGTTATATGTCCTACATGGTAATGGAGAGTCAATGAATTCCTAGTTAGCATTTCACACTTTTTGTCATTATCTATTGTTATAATCCAGAGTAATAAGGAGTTGTAAAGAGTTGAATATATATTTGGATTAGGTATACCTGCCTTGGTTTTGTTGGATGATATCATTTTTGGTTACTGATCATGCTATTTATATTCATGTTTGGTCACTAATGTAAACATATATTTCTATGGAGAAGACAGACTAGCTACTTAACTAGAAGGAGTGTATGAACACTATACGGATGATTTAGAATTATCACAGCTAGATTTATGCAGAAGGATGTGTTCTGACCTTATTCCTAAGGTCACTTTTCTCTATGTTACATACTGTGTATGTTACAATTGATTTAGTGAAGATTGGTTTTTTGGACTGTAACTATGATTCTCGATAGAGCAGGTCTCTGTGTTTTAGGTATATCTTTCTAGTGAATCTATTTCAGAACTTGCGAGCTTATTTATGAACAAATGACATATGGTAGAGTAATGGGCTGAGTTAGATTGCTATTTGGATACTGATGATGTTAGATGTGGTGTGTCTTCTGGAGAAGACCTATTTCCTGGCCGAATTCAGACATGTAGTGTGTGAAATTAATTCTGAGCATGAATTACAGATCAAAAAGTATATGTGATGGATTGTAAATGATGTGTACTTGTTATAGATACCATGTTTATCTTAGAAATGGGTTATGTAATTATTTTTAAGATGGAAATCCTTAATTGGCTGACCTAGTTAATTATGTATTAGGAAAGCATAACTGGATGACCTAATGAATTATTGTAAGAGGGTATATATGAATGATAATTTCTTGTGGAAAAATGTGATAGAGAAAGATAAGGATAGAGAGGTGTGAAAGAAATGAATCTTGTTTACTACTGGATACAAAGAAGAGTTGATACTTCATTGGAACTAACCAAGCAAAGACAATTGCTATTAGACAATTCACTAGAATGTGTATTTGATTTATACACTTTATTTGGATTGTGAATCCTTGAGGGTGGCTTTAACCTTCTTTGGGAAGTGTGCCTTGGAAGTGAGCCTACTATTTTCTTTAACTCCTAATAGGGTTTCTCTACTAAAAAAGGCTGTGTACTGTAATTTTGTAATAAGCTCCTAACAGGGCTAATATTTTTTAAAAGGGATACTATACTCTCAGTACATTATTTATGGGTGTTAATTTCCACCAGGGTTTTACCTTTAACAGGGTTTCCTTGACAACAAATATTGTGTTATGGTTTTGGAATTTACTATGTTATCATTTACATTTGCAAACTTGGTTTATGAAGTTTAAAGTTTAATAATCTATATTACAACTAATTCACCCCCCCTCTCAGTTGTCTTATGGACTGTTATTCAAAACAATTGGTATCAGAGCTATTGGTCCTCAGAGAAAAAGTTTAATATCTTGAGGTGATCCTAAAGATGACTTACTATAGGAAGGATAGTCCAAAGTTTGATCATGAAAACTTTGACAGCTGGTAGAACAAGATGAGAACACATTTGCTATGTCTAGGAATTGATTATTAGATGATAACAAGGAAGGAAAAGGTAGTGAATGAGGATGAATTAGAGAAATCCACTGAAGATGAAAAGAAGATATTCTCATGCAACATGGTTGAAAGGGAATCCTTGATCAGTGCACTATCAGAAGGAGAATTTACTGAAGTAAAGGACTTATACTCTGCACATGAAATCTGGACAAGACAAGAAGCACTATATGTTGGAGACAAGTTTACAAAATAGGAAAAGTTATAGAACTGGAAGACAAAGATGGAATCACTAAAGATGAGAGAAGATGAGAACATCAGAGCATATGGACAGAGAATTACTAAAGTGGTTACTAGTGTTAGGAACTCTAGAGGAACTTACAGTGAGGAAGAAGTGATTGCAAAGATCTCAGATCTTTGACACCTACATATAGAACCAAGGTTCAGGCTATATAGGAGATCATACCTTTGACACTGAACTTCACCAGAGATATGTTGATTGGAAAGCTAACTAAATTTGAATCCACAGAATTGGGAGACACTTTACCTAAGGTTGAGTCATCATTCAAAGCAACCGTGCACAAAAGAAAAAGAATCTTGCCTAGAAATGCAAGCACAAGCAGTAGTGACCTAAGAGAAGAACTTGGAACCTATGTTGATGAATGGGAACAAATACAAGAAGAAGAAAGGAAGCTAGATGAAGTTGTGGCACTGATTTCTAGAAGAGAAAAGAGAGGTAAGGGTAAATTTTAGGGAAAATTACCTTTGAAATGTTTTTCATGTAACAAGATTAGTCATTTTGCATCTAGATGTCCTACAATAATTCCAAAGCATAAACCTAAGTTTTTCAAATCTAAATTCTCAAAGGAAAAAGAATTTTATTATGCAAGTGAGGGTATATATGATGATGAGGATGGTGACTATGATAAAATTGGATTTATTGCTATTAAGGATGATGAACCTATGCATGAAGAAAAAGCCTTAGTATCCCGAGTTGAAAAGAAATATGAATGGGTCATAGATAGTGGTTGTTCACATCATATGACTGGAGATAAAAACAAGTTTGTGAGTTTGAAAAGACATGATGGTGATTTTTTTTAGATTTGGTGACAATACTCCTAAACTTATTATTGGAATTGGATCTATTTATTTGTATGGAAAGACTAACATTGACAATGTATTACTTGTTGATGTACTTAAGCACAATTTGTTGAGTGTTGGACAACTAGTGGACAAGGTGTTAATCTCTAAGTTCTGTTGATGATTAGTGACCAACACTTAGTCATTCACTGAGGCAGTTTTAGTTGGCTATCACTGTGGCCGAGCTAAAACTATGCAAGGCCAAGCAACATTGCCGAGCAGTATTCAAGTTGCCAATTTGTATCATGCCAAGCCGAGCAGGATACTTAGTGCCGAGCGATAGAGATGTTAAGTGTCGAGCAGAACAATTTTTGTATACATGTCTAGAATTATTCATTATTTGAGGATAAGTGTTCAGGCTGACTTATATAAGATTTTTGGGCTGACTTATGTATGCATTTAATATTTTCCTATGGAGTCAGTTATGTATTTAATTTTTTTATCCTATGCATGATCTATTGTAATACCTTGAAGGTATGGGTATTAGATCTTGATCATTGATCTAGATCTCACTATCAGACTTGAACAGATATATAAGATTGCTTCTAAACCCTATTTTAAGTGTGTGTGGAGAGAAGTGGTGACTACATTTTGAAGTGAAATGCACAGAGGTTTATTTTGTTAAGAAGTAGAGATCAAGCAGAGTGACAACACAGTGAACAAAGTAGTTCTAGCAAACCTTTCTAAATCTCCTAACATAGTGCTTACTTTATTGTAAGTTGAAATCCTTTAACAGGGTAGATTGTAATGATCTTTAGCTTTTAACCAAGCAGACCTTTAACAGGGTAGATTGCATCTTGTAATCAAATTTTGTAGCCCTAATAGGCACACTTTATTACTGTAGTAGTGGAGAATTTTGTGGGTGTCATCCCCACCCCAGTTTTACCTATTTGGGTTTCTAGGTTACCAAGTTCTTGTGTTATGAGTTATTTATTTCATTGTTGTGGATGTTATTTGATATTACATTTGATTCATATATGTATGAATGTGGATCAATTTGTTTTAAGTGTTTAAATTTGAAGATCTGATTCACCCCCCTCTCAGTATCTTTCTCTCCCATTATTGTATTTCCAATAATTGGTATCAGAGCTTAGTTCTCTAAAAGGTCATAATCAGCTTGAGAATACAGATCTTGAGATGGAGATCTACAAGATGGGTAAAGTCATTAAGAATCAAAAGATTGATATTCAGCTAGCACTATAATAACTTGAGATAGCAAGACAGGAATTAAAAAAGTCCTTGATAGCAAGGAAAGATTTGGCCAAACAAATGAATGACACTCATTATCAGGAAAAGGACACCACAAATCTATTTCAAAATGGAGCTTCTACTAAGAGTGATGCAGCAATAGCAAATCTACTGGAAAATAATAGTGCACTATGTGAAGAAGTCAGAAATTTGAAAAAGGAACAAGAAGCTTAATCAATAAGAATGTGTGAAGTTGTTGAATAGAAAAAGAAAGTTGAAGATGAAAAGGCTATGGCAGAAGAAGACAAAAGAATGATGACTATCATACACCATGAAAGAACACATGATGTACAAACAATGACAATCAATCAAGTTCGCATGGAAAATAAATTACTACTTGTGAATATGGAGATCAATAGGAAAGACTTGGAGATTGTAAATCTTAGATCTGAGAACAATCAGTTGAAAGATGAATTGAGATCTGAGAAAGAACTTAACAACAGAGTGAATGATCCCAATGCAACTATGAGCTACTTTGAACACATGGTGGAAGCATCAAGAAGACCTAAAGATTCTTCTGGATTAGGTCACACTAAACAACATACAACCACTAAAGAAGGAGAATCATCTAAGACATGTGAAAGAAGGTATGCAAAGCCAAGAAACAACAAACCTATTTTCCACCACTATGGGAAACTAGGTCATACAACAAACATTTGCTGAAGCAAAAATGGTAAGTCTAATCCTAAAACTAACTTTAATGGTTACTTCTTTAACTGTAATAATTTTGGACATCAAGCACGTGAATGTAAGACAAAGGAAAGCAATGCACCTTCCACACCTAGACTCAATGGTAATTGCTATAACTGTCAAAAATATGGTCATAGAGCACAAGATTGTAGATCTAAAGATAAACAACAATGGACATCAAAGGCACAAGAGAAATCACCAAGAAAAGGCAATACTTACAAGTGGGACTACAACACATGGCATAGTTGTCATTACTGTGGTGAGTATAGACATGTTCTAGAAAATTGCATAAGGACACATTTCAGAGGAAAGTCTAAAAGTTAGATGAATGGAATCCTAGTTTGTCACAGTTGTCTAAAAATTGGTCATACAAGGAAATATTGTAAGACTAGGGTACTCACTCCTACTGTTGAGCAGATTAGAGCACAGATGAACCACACATGGGTTAAGAAATCTGAACCATGCAGTAGTGAAGCTAGTGTAGTCGAGGTCACCCAATCGAATGGATCAGGTGATCACATCATCTCCAACTAAGAAAAAGAGGTATGTAAGCAACTGTACCTAAAAATATTATCTTACATTACTTCCTAACATGAAATATGCCAAAGTCCATATTTGCATATGTTAAAGATGCACCAAGACACATTTTGAAGACAGATGCCGAGAAGAGCCAATTGCACTATAGGTGCCGAGTACCAATTGTGGACACTAAGGGCAAGTTCTTTAGTGTGTGCCGAGTTTTTTGGCCTCGTAACTTCTATGATGGCTGAGTTAAGTGAGACGATTGGGATGCAAGTTGTGTTAGAAAGCTGAGTATAGCTAGCTTGCACTAACTCAATGGGAAGAACATTTATTTCTTACCTACTGTTAGCGCTTTTTCTTGCAATACTTACCTAATGATGATAGTATACTTGGTATACTCAGTTGCAATCTCTTTTAGGCAAGAGAAAGGCTAATTTCTAAGGATTGGATAATATCCTTCTTCATTTTTGAGCTCCACAGACTCAGGAAGGTTTTACCTTTCAAATATTACTGATATCTCAGTCTATATATTTGGTGGATTGTTTCATTCACTGATTATGAACCAAAAACCTCACTGTAACAACTTATAGAACAATTTAGAGATTGCAATGATTTTCTTAAAATAGAGTACCATAAGCCAGGCTATGGTTTTGAGAACATAAACCAATGAGACAAGGATTTGCATCCTTCTTCCTTTTGATTTTAGGAGGGATAACCTAATAATTCACTCTCTAAAGAATCAACAAAGTGGACACTGTCCTACTGACATAAGTCCTTAATGAGTTCAGCTCATTTTTTTTAAAAACTAGATGAAATTGATTAATTTGTGTATAACTGAATGGAGAAAACACTTTCTCAGCAAAATTTAGATCAGTGCCTATTCCTTGGGCAAAGAGTCAATGAAAACATATGTCAACAATAAGAAACTAATGCAATACTGAAGAATGCCTTACAAACTTCATACAATCCAGATTGGATGCCTTCCAAACAATCTACTCAACTCAATACTTCTTCATCAGATCTTCACAACTATGTCCTTCTCTCTGAAATCATTTACAAAATTTAACTCTCTCCTTGAGAAAGACCCACAAACGATTAGACACACTACCTTTTAGTAGGTATATTTCAGATGCCTTACATATGAACTATACTAGAGCATAAACCATAGTCAAAAGAGACAAGACAATAATGAATAGGAACTGCACTATATTCTCATTAATCCAAGTTGTTTCCAGATATCCAGACAATAAACTCAAGGAGTAAACATGAAAAAAAAGTATGGTTTACAAATAAAATCTCCAAACTAAATGGTAACTTGTACTGAACCAGACAAATACAGGAACAAGAAGAAGACCAGGAACCTCCACAGGAACCAGAAATAGGAACCTGAAAATCAGAACCATTCTAACAAAAAAGAGAAGAGAATAAATAAGAAGAAGAAGAAACCCTAATATTCCTGAGAAATTGACACCTATCTCTCCTCAAATCTGATCTTTTACTCATCTTTCCAAGTCTTCAAAATATCTGATATATCTTTAAAATATATCTTTCATTCTTCCACTGAAAAGTCTATCAAATCTTATTTCATCTACAAAATATCTTTGAAATCTGATAAAATATCTTCTCACAAAACCTCCCAACAAGCTCTTTCAAATCTGATTTTGCAATAAAATATATGAGCATTTTGTCTTATCCCCTTGTGCAAATCTGAATTTGTTTACCCCTTCAAAAATCTGACCTTTCCTTGCCTGAGAAAATCTGATTTTATCCTCTATCTTTGAAAAAATCTGAATATCCCTTGTTTTGAAACATTCCCAGAATGTAAATCATAAAATTTGAAATAAAAAACCTTTGCCAAGTATGCACTTACCTTTTAAAGTCTGCATATTAATTAAATCATTTTGAAATCTTTATTTCTTGCCTATTTTGCCCAAAAGCCACTAGAAATTGACATGTGGCACCCTCTGATTTTCTGTTATAAACTAGCTCTTTGACTATGCCTTTAACCCCAGTTACATCTGTACACTGAGTCTCTAAGTCGCTGGAAGTTTTCACTAACCATGGTTAAATCCGGCAACCACGCGACAACCACAGTCTCACAGTCGTGAGAAAATTTTTACCTCAATAGTTAACCCTGGGCAACCTCGTGACTGACATTCGGTGGCTAACTCCATTTGGTGACCATGTGACCAACGACCATCTTCATGTCGCAGCAGTCAACTCTGGCACTCGGCTACTTCGTGACTAACCGCTAGCGGTTTGTCGCCAAGTCTTGGCGGTTAACTTTGTCTTCTTTCGACTACGCAACTAACCGCTAGCGGTCAGTCGCCAAGTCTCTGAATCTTGGCATTTATCTACAAACCTTCTCTCGACTGAGCGACTGGGTCCTTCTCGTGACCATGTGACCAGAGCGTCTCGCGACCATGCGACCAGCATCAAGTGTCTGTTTTCGTCAAAATTTGTTTACCTTTATTTTTGGGCATAGAAATTGAGGCAGTCAGATGAATTGGTGCATGCATGGATAGCCTCCCCTTCTTCCTTCAAATTAGTATGTTTGCATCTTGGCATATAAACATTTCAGATTTCATTGCAGGAACAATGTGCGATAATGGATCTCATAGTTTTAAAGCCATTTTCGAAATTTACCTCAAAATATAGTGGTTTGCACATTCATCCATTTCTCCAGCACCATAGAGCTCGCCAAGAGCCTCTAGGTTTCTTAATTATTTCATATACTGTGCATTTTTGTATATAAAGACTAAAAAATGACCACACACAGGCAATGTGGGATAATGCCTCTTTGTATTTTCAAAAACTTTATCCTCTAGATAGTGCTGCACACATTCGACTGTATCTTATGAACCAGGAAAATTTTGAAAATCACTCCAGTGAGAATCTAGAGAATTAGATTTGCGACAACATATCCGAAAATGAGCTCAATCCAACTGTTGAATAAAAAGTTATGCCCGCTGCAATATGTCTTTGTTTTTTCTTTCTACAAATTCGTGTTTATAATGAAAGGTAATGAAAATTTTTAACCATTTAAAATGTCCTCCATTCTACTCCAAAGGGTTGGGAGTCCCTTTCTATGTTCAACTGATACCAATCTGTAAAGTTAGTACCTTAAACACTTTATGAACCGAAGCACAATAGATATGTACAAATTGGGTTTGGAATCGGCAAAGAAAAGTGACCTACCGGATTGGTCAAAGTTTGGGAATCTTTAGATGAGTTCATTCCTAGGTCTACAATTCAGATCCACATTTAATTATGTCTGACCTCAAACTGGGTGCAAATAGGGAAAGCACAAAGTATGCCATTTAATTCTGACTTCTGCATTTTTAGCGAAACTTCAATAAATCAGGAATGGAAAGGCTCTAGAAAAGTGCATAAATGGATTGGTAGGAATCCATAAATCTTTAGGTAGGTACACTCCTATGTTTACAATATGAGGGACAAGTCAATTATCAAAAATTTTCACCCAGATATAGATTTTGAAGACCTCAAAGTGGACAACTTAGCAATTCTGTACTTGAAAACTCGGGAAAGAAGAATTATTCACCAACGGAATGGTTCATTGAAAACTTGTCATCTGATTTCATAAAGATCTACAAAATGGAAAATATCAACCGTGTGCCCACTAGAACACAGTACAAAAGGAATTTTCTCAATTGAATCAACTGGTCAAAAGTTATAACGTATCAAACTGGGCTATTCAGAATTCTGATCAATTGCACAATGCATGACAACAGTAAACTACCAACTTTGAGGGATTTGAAATCTAGTCAGAACATATCGAAATGACTTGGGATTCAAAAAATAGGTTCTTTGATACATATACTCAACATCCCCAAAGTGGTGGGTCATGACACATTATAGGGTGTAAGATATTCAAAATAAAACTAGGCCATTTACAATAGATTGACACGAGCAAAAATGCAGAATTAGGTGACCACCTCAAAATGACTACTCACTAAACATGTCAGAATTGGAAATCAGGAGCTGGGACCCACTGAATATGTCAAATGAAAGGCATTGAATCCTCTTCCCAATCCATACCTCATTCAAATCATCCGGGCATCTTTTACAAGCACTCTATCTGAGCCTTCTCACATAAAATTTCAAGGGTATTCACTTTGCTTAAGTGAAAAACTTAACATGGTCAGTCCAAATTTGTTCCAAATTTAGGAGTACCAATAGTGGGTCTGATTGAGGATGGTTAAATGCAAGTTTATATCAAGAAACATAGATCTTTGGAGTAGCAGACCACCCCAAAACTTTAAAATCAAATTTTAGCCTTTCTCTTTCTCACTGACACCTCTCAAAACTTCTCTCTTCTCAAAAATGGGGAAAATCCAAACTGAAAGCAAACACACAACTGAAAGGGAAAGCAACTGTACAATATGTATATTATCTACAAGAGGCCCAAAGCCCCAAAATTGAGATTAATTCTTACCTCTATCAAACACAAATCTCTTTGCCTCATGTTTCAAAAATATGATAACAGTGCCACTCTTAATTGTCTGATTCAATCTACTATCATCATGTATCAACTCATCATATGAAATCAAATCTGCATATTCTTGATATGATCTTCCACAAACATTAGGCATATTTTCATCATAAAAAATTTGTAGCATATATATGTCACAGTCATTAGATAAGAACATACTTTGATATCTGTGACTTTTATCATCTTTCAGCTGTAAACCACAACTTAAAAACTCACCATTGAACTGAAAGGAGGGATACTCAATATCTGTCATACTGCTTGGGAAAGCCTCATCAATTTCCTTCACATCCATCATTTTCCTCTCAAAAGAAAACATATCTTGATCTCTATGCAAAACCCGAGAAGCCTCATCACTTGGAAAAAGATCATCAAACTTAGGACACTCATCAGATATAACATGATAAATCTTCTTAGGATATGGAGCAACAATCTCAGCATCAAAAATAGGAGCATCTTGCAGCTTATCATCATTAAACAAGCTCAAAGAAAAGTGGTGGGTGGGAGGGAAAATACCAGCACATTGAATGTTTTCCAATGAAATTTGAGCCACTGATTGACCACTATTAAATAGTTCAAAGACAGACTTAGAATCAAGACAAGATTCAAAATCCACACTATTCTCTAAATCAGTACTCACTTCAATACTTAGATTTTCTGCATCTACTGAATCTGAAACAATACTGAAAACCTCATCATCTGATAAATCAAACTGAATTTTATTGTAGCCTAATGAAAAAGGAGTGCAAGAAGAAACAGTATCACATATGTCCAAATCAGAATGGACTGATTCATTTTCCTTGTCAAAATTAATATGTGTTGGACATGAAAGTTCAAAGCTTTTATTTCCTGAATATCTGAGATACTCAAAAGATAAAATCTCTACAATTTGTTCACTGTGAAGGGAACAACAGTCATCCTCTTCATTTATCTCCTTACTATCTTCTTGCATGATGCTGCAAATTTCTTTATGGTTGGAGTCTAGTAGTGAAACCTGTGAAAATATATCACTTTGTGTAAGATACTCACTACAAATACTCATGTCTACATCATAATTGCTATCTTGCTGGCTGCATATATCTTTCTCATTGTCTTGCTGTTCATAAAGCTTTGTATCAATATCATTGTCAACAGTATCTTCACCAGCAGTAGATTCTTCAACACCACTAAACATATATTCATCTTTAAAATTGGATTCATTATATTCCTCACAATCAGATTTATCATCAGCATCTTCAATAATCTCAAAATTTTCAGACTCAATATCATTGCTTTCAACATCAGATATATCTTTAGAAGAAGCATCTTCTAAATCCTCTATCCATTCTATAACTTGTTGAAAAAAATTTTCCCTCTGAGCAATTGATAACTTACATGTATGAGGGAAACAAATTTGAACAAATAACTCAACCCATACATACTCCTGAGAAAAAAAAATGATACCATAACCTTTTAGCTTATTAGTGAATCTTATGAAAAATTCATTTGGTGATTCACCTTCATCTCTATTCATGTGTCCTTGCAAAAGTAACACCACACTTTCTTGAAGCCTTTGCTTCAACATATCTATCTCTACCTTGATAAGATCAACTTCTGATATAGGATCTTTTAATTCAGATATGTCTTTCTCTTCACTGTGCTCTTTATTCTCATACTGCTCTTCATCACTAAGTTGCTCAAAATCACTAAATTGTTTAATAAAACGAGCCTCTAATGCTTCCATTGATCTTATTGAGCCATGAGGTAGGTCTTTAAACAAATCTCTCACAATATCAACTAAGGACATTACAAAAAGTCTCATCAATACATCCTCATGTGAAATGTTATGACTGTCTACCAAATCAACAAAAAATTTTAAATGTTTCTCAGCTGACTGTTCACTAAAACCAGCAAACTTTGGCAAACACTCCCTTACCTTTGATGGTATATGATTGGGGTATCCATGAATACCCACAAAACTAATTTCCCCAAACAAATTATTACCCCTCCAATCACAAGAATATGACATCTTAGCAGTTGAAAAGATCACAAATTGTCACTCTTACTTATTACATATCTCATTCAGATTTTGCCAAAATGCAAGTAAAATTTGAGACATATAAACCTCTCTTTTACACCTTATTCCTTTTTTCTTTAGTGCTGCAATCACTTGATAAGGAAAATTATTAAAACTTTTGAAAATATCTGGATGTATTTGAGCTTTTGAAAAACATGTGAGCTTTGAACAAACCTTGTAAAGCCACCAATTTGTTGCAAAGAATAATATTTGCAACCAGCTGAGATCCTTATTTCCAACTCTGACTTCTTTAAATCAACAATCTCTCATACACCATAACATAGAGTTTTTTTTTTATGATGCCTCTAATCATAAGAGTCCAAAAAGCTACTATCACCGTTGCTGCCAGTCCACCTTCTTTTTTGTAGTCTTTCTTCAATCTGCACACTGATGCAAATCAGAGCTCAGAGTCACCACTCACCAATAGTGAGATTCTTTTGATACTATCTTGGAGAAACTTGCAACTTTTAGACACTTTGCAGCAAACAACAGACAGACTTGACTCTTTTATAAAACATAAGGAATATATCCTTTCTTTTTTTGTAACACATGACTCTATAACTAGACTCTGGGATATTTCAGCAAAGTAATTTTATTTTATCCCCAACAGAGTCACCAATTTGTTGGCGTACTCAGATGGGCAAACTCAACTGATTCTAAAAATTTTTAAACTGTGGAATGCCAGAGATTTATGAATACTTCAATAAGACTTTACAATCTCTCATCCCTAGTGGAGTCGCCAATTTGTTAGCACTTTTTCTTGCAATACTTACCTAATGATGATAGTATACCTGGTATACTCATTTGCAATCTCTTTTAGGAAAGAGAAAGGCTAATTTCTAAGGATTGGATAATATCCTTCTTCATTTTTGAGCTCCATAGACTCAGGTAGGTTTTACCTTTTAAAGATTACTGATATCTCAGTCTATGTATTTGGTGGATTGTTTCATTCACTGATTATGAACCAAAAACGTCACTGTAACAACTTATAGAACAATTTAGAGATTGCAATGATTTTCTTAAAATAGAGTACTATAAGCCAGGCTATGGTTTTGAGAACATAAACCAATGAGACAAGGATTTGCATCCTTCTTCCTTTTGATTTTAGGAGGGATAACATAATGATTCACTCTCTAAAGAATCAACAAAGTGGACACTGTCCTACTGACATAAGTCCTTAATGAGTTCATCTCATTTGTTCTAAAAACTAGATGAAATTGATTAATTTGTGTATAACTGAATGGAGAAAACACTTGCTCAGCAAA
>MU227288.1:84773-95337 GCA_018584345.1 Thuja plicata
GATGCCTTACAAATGAACTATACTAGAGCATAAACCACAGTCAAAAGAGACAAGACAATAATGAATAGGAACTACACTATATTCTCATTAATCCAAGTTGTTTCCAGATATCCAGACAATAAACTCACGGAGTAAACATGAAAAAGAAGTATGCTTTACAAATAAAATCTCCAAACCAAATGGTAACTTGTACTAAACCAGACAAATACAGGACCAAGAACAAGACCAGGAACCTCCACAGGAACCAGAAATAGGAACTTGAAAATCAGAACCATTCTAACAAAAAAGAGAAGAGAATAAATAAGAAGAAGAAGAAACCCTAATCTTCCTGAGCAATTGACACCTGTCTCTCCTCAAATCTGATCTTTTACTCATCTTTCCAAGTCTTCAAAATATCTGATATATCTTTAAAATATCTCTTTCATTCTTCCACTGAAAATTCTATCAAATTTGATTTCATCTGCAAAATATCTTTGAAATCTGATAAAATATCTGCTCACAAAACCTCCCGGAAAGCTCTTTCAAATCTGATTTTGTAATAAAATATATAAGCATTTTGTCTTATCCCCTTGTGCAAATCTGAATTTGTTTACCCCTTCAAAAATTTGACCTTTCCTAGCCTGAGAAAATCTGATTTTATCCTCTATCTCTGAAAAAATCTGAATATCCCTTGTTTTGAAACATTCCTGGAATGCAAATCATAAAATTTGAAATAAAAAACCTTTGCCAAGTATGCACTTACCTTTTAAAGTCTGCATATTAATTAAATCATTTTGAAATCAATATTTTTTTGCCTATTTTGCCCAGAGGCCACCAGAAATTGAAATGTGGCGCCCTTTGATTTGCTGTTATAAACTAGCTCTTTAACTATGCCTTTAACCCCAGTTACATCTGCACACTGAGTCTCTAAGTCGCTGGAAGTTTTCACTAACCATGTTTAAATCCGGCGACCACGCGACAACTACAGTCTCATAGTCGCGAGCAAATTTTTACCTCAACAGTCAACCCTGGGAAACCTTGCAACTGACATTCGATGGCTAACTCCATCTGGTGACCACGTGACCAGCGGCCATCTCCATGTCGCAGTAGTCAACTCTGGCACTCGGCTACTTCGTGACTAACCGCTAGCGGTTAGTTGCCAAGTCTTGGCGGTTAACTCTATCTTCTTTCGACTGCGTGACTAACCGCTAGCGGTCAGTTGCCAAGTCTTTGAATCTTGGCAGTTATCTGCAAACCTTCTCCCGACTGAGCGAATGGGTCCTTCTCATGACCATGCAACCAGAGCGTCTTGCGACCATGCGACCAACATCAAGTGTCCGTTTTTGTCAAAATTTATTTACCTTTATTTTTGGGCATAGAAACTGAGGCAGTCAGATGACTGGGCGCACACGTGGATAGCCTCCTCTTCTTCCTTCAAAGTACTATGTTTGCATCTTGGCATATAAACATTTCAGATTTCATTGCAGGAATAATGTGGGATAATGGATCTCATAATTTTAAAGCCATTTTTGAAATTTACCTCAAAATATAGTGGTTTTCACATGCATCCATTCCTCCAGCACCATAGAGCTCGCCAAGAGCCTCTAGGATTCTTAGTTATTTCATATACTGTGCATTTTTGTATATAAAGACTAAAAAATGACCACACATAGGCAATGTGGGATAATGCGTCTTTGTATTTTCAAAAACTTTATCCTCTAGATAGTGCTACACACAGTCGACTGTATCTTACGAACCAGGAAGAATTTTGAAAATTGCTCTAGTGAGAATCTAGAGAATTAGATTTGCGACAACATATCCAAAATGAGCTCGATCCAATGGTTGAATAAAAAGTTATGCCCCCCGCAATATGACTATGTTTTTTCTTTCTGCAAATTCGTGTTTATAAAGAAAGGTAATGAAAAATTTTAACCATTTAAAATTTCCTCCATTCTCCTCCAGAGGGTTGGGCATCCCTTTCTATGGATTCACATTTGCAACTTTAAACTTAAAACTTTAAAAACTTCCATTTTAAAACCTCTTCTATGCGCTGGAGTTTCCTCTGTATTGCTATAGCTTTCATGAATTCCTCAGTCATTCAACATAATGCACTGGCTCTATCTTCAAATTGTATTTGTAATGACAATGCCTCTAATGCCTATGCTCTGTGTTGGTGTTTGCTATATTATACAATTTGTATTTTCAATATTTGAAAATATACCTCTTTATAACTTTATGCAAGCAATTCATGGTCTTCTTTCTGAATAGTGATAGAAGCATCATTCATGTCCACCATTTAAACCTCTATGCAAAACATCCACTTGGAAATATTATCTGAGGCACCATATGCTCCACCAGAAACTACTATTTAAATCTGCAAGTGACTTAAAATAATAACCCTCTCAAAATGCACAAAACGATCATTTGACTTTGATAAATTATGTCGGGTTGCTGAGATCATGTCCTACAAATCTTCATCCATAACTCAACCCTCACCTTTATATTGCTAAAATGTAGTCTTCAGTGCACCTATGATCTTAAATCACTTAATAGGTGATCACTTAAAACCAAATTTTACACTTTTGCAAATTGGTCTCGTAAACATCAAATGGCCTCAGGAACAGGCTTTGGAAACTGACCGAAACTAGTAACCCTACCCTGACACTTGGCAAAATGCTTCATTCACCATCATTAAATATATATCTAGAAGGGCTTCACCAGATTCATCCTCAGGCACAAGATATAACAGTGCAAACTTAGCCTTCCAGAAAACTCGTGTAGGTGCAAATGCTGAATCACCATAAATCCCTTTTAGATTGACCCTTGCAAAAATATTGAAACAAGCTCTGAAATTTCACCACTAGGTCACATAGTAGATTCATATGCAATGAGGATGTTCCCACAATCGGACCCTAAAAATATCCTTCAGATAGAAAGATATCACCTATGCAAAATGGCCATTCTGGAAACTTAATTAAGTTTTGCACTACAAACTGAACAAACTGCCTCTGAAACTGCATTCATAGGGTCATCAAAAAGATCTTTCAGAAACTCAACCTCTGGAGCTTGATTGAATGTCACATGTAGAACATGACCCCTAAATAAACTTATTCTGAAAGAAAATAGTTCAACTGATACCAATCTACAAAGTTAGCACCTTAAACACTTTCTGAACCGAAGCACAACAAATATGTAGAAATTGGGTTTGGAATCGGCAAAGAAAAGTGATCTACCAGATTGGTCAAGGTTTGGGAATCTTCAGATGAGTTCATTCCTAGGTCTACAATGCAGATCCAAATTCAATTATGTCTGACCTCAAACTGGGTGCAAATAGGGAAAGCACAAAGTATGCCATTTAATTCTGACTTTTGCATTTTTAGCAAAACTTCAATAAATCAGGAATGGAAAGGCTCTGGAAAAGTGCATAAATGGATTGTTAGGAATCCATAAATATTCATTTAGGTACACTCCTATGTTTAAAATATGAGGGACAAGTCAATTATCCAAAATGTTCACCCGGGTATAGATTTTGGAGACCTCAAAGTGGACAACTTAGCAATTCTGTACTTGAAAACTCAGGAAATAAGAATTAGTCACCAACGGAATGGTTCTAGAAAACTTGTCATCTGATTTCATAAAGATCTACAAAATGGAAAATATGGAGTGTGTGACCACTGAAACACAGTACAAAAGGAATTTTCTCAATTGAATCAGCTGGTCAAAAGTTATAACGTATCAAACTGGGTTATTCAGAATTCTGATCAATTGCACAATGCATGACAACAGTAAACTACCAACTTTGAGGGATTTGAAATCTAGTCAGAACATATTGGGATTCAAAACATAGGTTCTCTAATACACATACTCAACATCCCCAAAGTGGTGGGTCATGACACATTATAGGGTGTAAGATATTCAAAAGAAAACTAGGCCATTTACAACAGATTGACACGAGCAAAAATGCAGAACAAGGTGACCACCTCAAAATGACTACTCACTAAACATGTCAGAATTGGAAATTAGGAGCTGGGACCCACTGCATATGTCAAATGAAATGCATTGAAGCCTCTTCCCAATCCGTACCTCATGCAAATCATCCGAGCATCTTTTACAAGCACTCTATCTGAGCCTTCTCACACAATTTCAAGGGTATTCACTTTGCTTAAGTGAAAAACTTAACATGGTCACTCCAAATTTGTTCCAAATTTAGGAGTACCAACAGTGGCTCTGACTGAGGATGGTTAAATTCAAGTTTATACCGAGAACCACAGATCTCTGGAGTAGCAGAGCACCCCAAAACTTCAAAATCAAATTTTACCCTTTCTCTTTCTCAGTGACACCTCTAAAAACTTCTCTCTTCTCAAAAACGGGGAAAACCCAAATTGAAAGAAAACACACAACTGAAAGGGAAAGCAACTGTACAATATGTATATTATCTACAAGAGGCCCAAAGCCCCAAAACTGAGATTAATTCTTACCTCTGTCAAACACAAATCTCTTTGCCCCATGTTTGAAAAATATGATAACAGTGCCACTCTTAATTTTCTGATTCAATCTACTATCATCATGTATCAACTCATCATATGAAATCAAATCTGCATATTCTTGATATGATCTTCCACAAACATTAGGCATATTTTCATAATAAAAAATTTGTAGCATATATATGTCACAGTCATTAGATAAGAACATACTTTGATATCCGTGACTTTTATCATCTTTCAGCTGTAAACCACAACTTAAAAACTCACCATTGAACTGAAAGGAGGGATACTCAATATCTGTCATACTGCTTGGGCAAGCCTCATCAATTTCCTTCACATCCATCATTTTCCTCTCAAAAGAAAACATATCTTGATCTCTATGCAAAACCCAAGAAGCCTCATCACTTGGAAAAAGATCATCAAACTTAGGACACTCATCAGATATAACATGATAAATCTTCTTAGGATACGGAGCAACACTCTCAGCATAAAAAATAGTAGCATCTTGCAGCTTATCATCATTAAACAAGCTCAAAGAAAAGTGGTGGGTGGGAGGGAAAATACTAGCACATTGAATGTTTTCCAATGAAATTTGAGCCACTGATTGACCACTATTAAATAGTTCAAAGATAGACTCAGAATCAAGACAAGATTCAAAATCCACACTATTCTCTAAATCAGTACTCACTTCAATACTTAGATTTTCTGCATCTATTGAATCTGAAACCATACTGAAAACCTCATGATCTGATAAATCAAACTGAATTTTATTGTAGCCTAATGAAAAAGGAGAGCAAGAAGAAACAGTATCACATATGTCCAAATCAGAATGCACTGATTCATTTTCCTTGTCAAAATTAATATGTGTTGGACATGAAAGTTCAAAGCTTTTATTTCCTGAATATCTGAGATACTCAAAAGATAAAATCTCTGCAATTTGTTCACTGTGAAGGGAACAACATTCGTCCTCTTCATTTATCTCCTTACTGTCTTCTTGCATGATGCTGCAAATTTCTTTATTGTTGGATTCTTGTAGTGAAACCTGTGAAAATATATCACTTTGTGTAAGATCCTCACTAGAAATACTCATGTCTGCATCATAACTGCTATCTTGCTGGCTGCATATATCTTTCTCATTGTCTTTCTGTTCATAAAGCTTTGTATCAATATCATTGTCAACAGTATCTTCACCAGCAGTAGATTCTTCATCACCACTAAACATATATTCATCTTTAAAATTGGATTCATTATATTCTTCACAATCAGATTTATCATCAGCATCTTCAATAATCTCTGAATTTTTAGACTCAATATCATTACTTTCAACATCAGATATATCTTTAGAAGAAGCATCTTCTAAATCCTCTATCCATTCTATAACTTATTGAAAAAATTCTGCCCGCTGAGCAATTGATAACTTACATGTATGAGGGAAACAAATTTGAACAAATAACTCAACCCATACATACTCCTGAGAATAAAAAATGATACCGTAACCTTGTATCTTATTAGTGAATCTTATGAAAAATTCATTTGGTGATTCACCTTCATCTCTATTCATGTGTCCTTGCAAAAGTAACACCACACTTCCTTGAAGCCTTTGCTTCAACATATCTGTCTCTGCTTTGATAAGATCAACTTCTGATATAGGATCTTTTAATTCAGATATGTCTTGCTCTTCACTGTGCTCTTTATTCTCATACTTCTCTTCATCACTAAGTTTCTCAAAATCACTAAATTGTTTAATAAAATGAGCCTCTAAGGCTTCCATTGATCTTATTGAGCCATGAGGTAGGTCTTTAAACCAGTCTCTCACAATATCAACTAAGGACGTTACAAAAAGTCTCATTAATACATCCTCATGTGAAATGTTATGACTGTCTACCAAATCAACAAATTTTTTAAAATGTTTCTCAGCTGACTGTTCACCAAAACCAGCAAACTTTGACAAACACTCCCTTACCTTTGATGGTATATGATTCGGGTATCCATGAATACCCATGAAACTAATTACCCCAAACAAATTATTACCCCTCCAATCACAAGAATATGACATCTCAGTAGTTGAAAAGATCACAAATTGCCACTCTTACATATTACATATCTCATTCAGATTTTGCCAAAATGCAAGTAAAACTTGAGACATATAAACCTCTCTTTTACACCTTATCCCTTTTTTCTTTAGTGCTGCAATCACTTGATAAGGAAAATTATTAAAACTTTTGAAAATACCTCGATGTATTTGAGCTATTGCAAAACACGTGTGCTTTGAAAACACCTTGTAAAGCCGCCAATTTGTTGCAGAGAATAATATTTGCAACTGGCTGAAATTTTTTTTCCAGCTTTAACTACTTTAAATCAACAATCTCTCATACACCATAACATAGAGTTTTTTTTTTTATGATTCCTCTAATCATAAGAGTCCAAAAATCTACTATCACTGTTGCTGCCAGTCCACCTTCTTTTTTGTAGTCTTTCTTCAATCTGCACACTAGTGCAAATCAGAGCTCAGAGTCGCCACTCGCCAATAGTGGGATTCTTTTGATACTATCTTGGAGAAACTTGCAACTTTTAGACACTTTGCAGCAAACAACAGACAGACTTGACTCTTTTATAAAACATAAGGAATATATCCTTTCTTTTTTTGTAACACATGACTCTATAACTAGACTCTGGGATATTTCAGCAAAGTAATTTAATTTTATCCCTAGCAGAGTCACCAAATTGTTGGCGTACTCAGATGGGAAAACTCAACTGATTCTAAATTTTTTTAAACTATCGAACGCCAGAGATTTCTGAATACTTCAACAAGACTTTACAATCTCTTATCCCCAGCGGAGTTGCCAATTTGTTAGTGATTTTTCTTGCAATACTTACCTAATGATGATAGTATACCTGGTATACTCAGTTGCAATCTCTTTTAGGCAAGAGAAAGGCTAATTTCTAAGGATTGGATAATATCCTTCTTTATTTTTGAGCTCCACAGACTCAAGCAGGTTTTACCTTTTAAAGATTACTGATATCTCAGTCTATGTATTTGGTGGATTGTCTCATTCACTGATTATGAACCAAAAACCTCACTATAACAACTTATAGAACAATTTAGAGATTGCAATGATTTTCTTAAAATAGAGTACTATAAGCCAGGCTATGGTTTTGAGAACATAAACCAATGAGACAAGGATTTGCATCCTTTTTCATTTTTATTTTAGGAGGGATAACATAATGATTCACTATCTAAAGAATCAACAAAGTGGACACTGTCCTACTGACATAAGCCCTTAATGAGTTCAGCTCATTTGTTCTAAAAACTAGATGAAATTGATTAATTTGTGTATAACTGAATGGAGAAAACACTTGCTCAGCAAACTTTAGATCAGTGCCTATTCCTTGGGCAAAGAGTCAATGAAAACATATGTCAACAATAAGAAACTAATGGAATACTGAAGAATTCCTTACAAACTTCATACAATCCAATTGGATGCCTTACAAACAATCTACTCAACTCAATACTTCTTCATCAGATCTTCACAACTATGTCTTTCTCTCTAAAATCATTTACAAAATTAAACTCTCTCCTTGAGAAAGACTCACAAATGATTAGACACACTACCTTGTAGTAGGTATATTTTAGATGCCTTACAAATGAACTATACTAGAGCATAAACCATAGTTAAAAGAGACAAGACAATAATGAATAGGAATTGCATTATATTCTCATTAATCCAAGTTATTTCCAGATATCCAGACAATAAACTTAGGGAGTAAACATGAAAAAGAAGTATGCTTTACAAATAAAATCTCCAAACCAAATGGTAACTTGTACTAAACTAGACAAATACAGGAACAACAACAAGACCAGGAACCTCCACAGGAAGCAGAAATAGGAACCTGAAAATCAGAACCATTCTAACAGAAAAGAGAAGAGAATAAATAAGAAGAAGAAGAAACCCTAATCTTCCTGAGCAATTGACACCTGCCTCTCCTCAAATCTGATCTTTTACTCATCTTTCCAAGTCTTCAAAATATCTGATATATCTTTAAAATATCTCTTTCATTCTTCCACTGAAAAGTCTATCAAATCTGATTTCATCTGCAAAATCTCTTTGAAATTTGATAAAATATCTACTCACAAAACCTCCTAGAAAGCTCTTTCAAATATGATTTTGCAATAAAATATATGAGCATTTTGTCTTATCCCCTTATGCAAATCTGAATTTGTTTACCCCTTCAAAAATCTAACCTTTCCTTGCCTGAGAAAATCTGATTTTATCCTCTATCTCTGAAAAAATATGAATATCCCTTGTTTTGAAACATTCCCAGAATGCAAATCATAAAATTTGAAATAAAAAACCTTTGCCAAGTATACACTTACCTTTTAAAGTCTGCATATTAATTAAATCATTTTGAAATCTTTATTTCTTTCCTATTTTGGCCAGAAGCCACCAGAAATTGACATGTGGCACCCTCTGATTTGATGTTATAAACTAGCTCTTTGACTATGCCTTTAACCCAAGTTACATCTGCACACTGAGTCTCTAAGTTGCTGGAAGTTTTCACTAACCATGGTTAAATCTGGCGACCATGTGACAACCACAGTCTTACAGTCGTGAGCAAATTTTTACCTCAATAGTCAACCCTGGGCGACCTCGCGAATAGCATCCGGTGGCTAACTCCATCTGGCGACCACATGACCAGCGACCATCTCCATGTCGTAGCAGTCAACTTTGGCACTCGGCTACTTCGCGACTAACCGCTAGTGGTTAGTCACCAAGTCTTGGCGGTTAACTCTGTCTTCTTTCAACTGTGCGACTAACCGCTAGCGGTTAGTTGCCAAGTCTTTGAATCCTGGCGGTTATCTGCAAACCTTCTCCCGACTAAGCGACTGGGTCCTTCTCGCGACCATGCAACCAAAGAGTCTTGCGACCATGCGACCAGCATCAAGTGTCCATTTTCGTCAAAATTTGTTTACCTTCATTTTCGGGCATGGAAACTAAGGCAGTCGGATGACTGGGAACGCGCATGGATAGCCTCCTCTTCTTCCTTCAAATTACTATGTTTGCATCTTGGCATATAAACATTTCAGATTTCATTGCAGGAACAATGTGGGATAATGGATCTCATAGTTTTAAAGTCATTTTCAAAATTTACCTCAAAATATAGTGGTTTGCACATGCATCCATTCCTCCAGCACCATAGAGTTTTCCAAGAGCCTCTAGGCTTCTTAGTTATTTTATATACTGTGTGTTTTTGTATATGAAGACTAAAAAATGACCACACACAGGCAATGTGGGATAATGCCTCTTTGTATTTTCAAAAACTTTATCCTCTAGATAGTGCTGCACACAGTCAAACGTATCTTGCGAACCAGGAAGAGTTTTGAAAATCACTCTTGTGAGAATCTAGAGAATTAGATTTTTGACAACATATCCGAAAATGAGCTCGATCCAATGGTTGAATATAAAGTTATGCCCCCCACAATATGACTATGTGTTTTCTTTCTGCAAATTCGTGTTTATAATGAAAGGTAATGAAAAATTTTAACCATTTAAAATTTCCTCCATTCTCCTCTAGAGGGTTGGCCGTCCCTTTCTATGGATTCACATTTGCAACTTTAAACTTTAAACTTTAAAAACTTCCATTTTAAAACCTCTTTTATGCGCTGGAGTTTCCTCTGTATTGTTATAGCTTTCATGAATTCCTCAGTCATTCAGCACAATGCACTAGCTCTATCTTCAAATTGTATTTGTAATGACAATGCCTCTAATGCCTATGCTCTGTGCTGGTGTTTTCTATATTATACAATTTGTATTTTCAATATTTGAAAATATGCCTCTTTATAACTTTATGCAAGCAATTCATGATCTTCTTTCTGAATAGTGATTGAAGCATCATTCATGTCCACCATTTCAACCTCTATGCAAAACATCCACTTGGAAATATTATCTGAGGCACCATATGCTCCCGTAAAAAGTACTATTTAAATCTGCAAGTGACTTAAAATAATAACCCTCTCAAAATGCACAAAACGATCATTTGACTTTGATAAATTATGTCGGGTTGCTGAGATCATGTCCTACAAATCTTCATCCAGAACTCAA